>BLKR01000446.1:0-260000 GCA_011170035.1 Teleogryllus occipitalis
TTATTATTATTATTATTATTATT
The DNA here is from genome assembly GCA_011170035.1 of Teleogryllus occipitalis. Classification (NCBI taxonomy): domain Eukaryota; kingdom Metazoa; phylum Arthropoda; class Insecta; order Orthoptera; family Gryllidae; genus Teleogryllus; species Teleogryllus occipitalis. The sequence goes on from BLKR01000446.1 coordinate 24, forward strand.
ATTATTATTATTATTATTATTACTATAATTATTATTGGGAAGTTGCTATAACTGATAAAGTAAATAAGAATTTATTTGTGCCCTAATGATGTTTTCGATAGTAATTATTCTCTTGTATTTTGCGGTGCATATCCATTTTCGTGTTTTGTTGCCCCATCTCCGTGCATGGCACCAGACGTATTCAGTTATCGTACGACATTTATTGCAGTTTATTCTTGTTGTCATTCTATTTCATTGAAAAGTTACAATCAGGGAACAAACATAATTTCTTTCTGTGCTACCTTAATTTGCACCTTTGTTTTCACAAACTGGGACTATTATATGAAGTACACAAGTTTTAAATTGCCTCTTGGTGCTATTCTAACAATGGATAATGAATCAAAAATAATATGCAGACTTTCCTTGTTATGTGGGATAGATAATGTTCTAGAAGTTTGTGTCCCATCGGATTCCTAGTTGAGTTATATTTTTTATCATTCAGTTTTGAACACCTCTGAATGCAAAAAAGTTCCACATGAAAGTGAAAATCGGTAATTAGTAATCAAAGAAACGCTAATCAGGTAATCGTTAACATTTAAATGGTTATCTGTGAGTTTGTGAGGTTTGATTTTATAAAAAACGTGTATATTAGCGGATCATTAGAGGTGCTTACATAATTCCGTGAATTTTCTCTACACTCGGTTTCAATTACAAATTAATCGTCTCCGTGACAACGCTGTATTTTTTAAAAGTTAATTACAGTATTAATTAAAGAAACTCTTGTATAAAGTGAGCATGGGAAGTAAAGGAGACTTTCGTAAAGGAGTTAGTAAAGTTAGACAACGAAAGCATCCTTTACTTGAGAAATACCGTCAGAATAAAGCAACATGTTGGTTGTACTTCATAAAAACTTCATGAGATATTAATTTGAATTAATATATTAGTTTGTGCGTGATGTAGTATTTACAGTGTTACTAGAAATGGTGAAACTACTTGAAGAGTTAGTATAACTTTATTCTTTGTTATTCAGTTAATTTGAGAATGTTATACGGTTAGTTGGCTTTCTGGCACTCAAAATAAATTCGTGAATGTTTTCAAACGGTTATTTTTGCTATGTTTTTCATTAAAATCATTATCTCAAACATTTTGCCAATTTACATCATGATGTTATATAATTTGTAGACATTCAAATTTACAATCGTTTTGAGATTCTTGAGTTATAAAAACGTGTTTGAAAAATTCATTAATCTCAAACATGTCATGTCATATTTAAATATTTTTCATGATATGAACGTAGAAGAGTATTTTACCAAAATATGTTATTAGGCTCCTACTATTTCACACGTAAGAAAATGAGTGCGCGAGTCTCGCAGTGTGAGATAGTTTGGATTAATGACGAAGATAGCGAATAGTGCGACGTAGTCTGCTTATCAGATATCACATCGCTTTAACTAGACATGGAAGTAGACTTAATGACGTATGTGTAATACACCACTTCACTTCTTGCTGCCATAATTGAAGATTTATCTCGGTGAAAAAGGTATCACATCATACGAATATCATGTACTTGCCACGTAGGACACATCGCAAATTAAGAATGGGAGTGCCATAATCTGATTTATGGCAGTTCACGGGAAGGCAGGAAGCGTTGATAGTTGACTCATCGGATCCTATTCAGTGTGAAAGGCGGTTACATAATAAAGTGATCAGGAATAATGTCTCTTCACTCCACCTCTTTTACATTTACCGAAGGATGAGACATATAACCTACATTATTCAAAATTATTCTCGTAAAGTGTGTTATGGACATAGCAGAATTATCAACACTATTGTTTACAGTAAGAACACAACACGCAATAATTAATATGCCTTCGAGAGCGCTGGATCAAAGGAGAACGTAGGGGAGAGTACAAGATGTAGAGAGGAAAGTAGTACATTATAATGATTATACCAATTAACGCACATTACTCTCAGTCCGCACAAGCTGATAATAATGGGAGTTTCCTAGTACGAAGTGCTTGTGTCAAAGGAAGAAGCAGGGCTTGTGGATCTTCCTCCTTAGCCAGAGTAACAAGCGGTCATGCTGTCATCTGATCCGGAATATCCCGCATATTTTCAATTTTCTGTAGGTCGGACAATTCACAAACAATTTATACTTGAAAAGGTAGGAATGAACATTGCAAATGTTCCACACCGTAATAAGAAAGGGTGGGAATGAACACTGCCTCCCTCGGTGGCGTGGTTAGCGTGCTCGCTTTCCACGGCACAACCCCAGGTTCCATTCCCGGTTGATGTAAATTATACCTGTGCGCTTTCCTTCCCAATGTCCCAGTATCTATTGCAGTGTGACGATAAGAAAACCCACCTTATGGTTATGAAGACCAATATGTACGGTGAAGGGATGTCTTCGTGCTAACCACACGAACCCCTTATCAAATAGCCAAGAGGCTAGGTCACCGCTGGTCAGCCAAGGCCTGTAGCGGGCTGTTCAGCCACAGAACAGGTTCAGGGAATGGTCATTGCAGAATGGACCACCATTACAAAAGCATTGTGTATTGATTCATTGATTCATTTTTTCGTTTTTCCGGGTGCGTCAACTGCTTTGGTCATTAGTCCCGTTAGTGTAGTGCATGTTTTCCCTCGGAAGATGGCGGTGATCTTCCCCGCTGGATGGCGAGATCCGGCGCCGACCTACCATCGTCTAGTGGGATTTCCCCCTAACCAGGACTCTCCCACCCACGGGGCACCGCCCCAGCCAGGACAAGCTCTAAGCTCCCGACCAGTCTCCCGGAATATGTGGTAGTGTAGTGCATGTTAGTGTAAGTGTGTGTGTGTAAGGGGAGAGGACAGGACAAGGAAGAGGAAGGACAGATCGCGCGCGGTCCGTGACCCGTTTGTTAGGGTACTGCTCCGGCATTCGTCTGGAGCTGATCGGAGAAACCACGGAAAACTACCGATCAGACCAGTCGACCGCTAGAATTCTCCTCCAGACAGCGACTGAATTCGACATAGCTGAAAAGCTATTGTCGAAAATCCTGCCGCCGTCGAACCTATGACCTCCCGGTCAGAGGGGCTGTAGTGACATCAGTTGATGCACTGAGCTACCGCCCCCGGTAGCATAGTGTACATCACACACAAACTCATTAGAACATGAATGCGTAATCGAGAAGAGCGTTCTGCCAAAGGAGATTGAACACGGGTGCCTTATCCTGAGGAGCGTTCTGCCGAAGGCGGCGCAGCGCGGGCCGGTGAGGACGGGAGTCGCGGCGTGCGCGCGTGCCCGTGTCGGGGGCCGTGGCGCAGGGCTCATCTGGATGCGGCGGCGGCGTCACGGACGTGCGCGGCGCACGGGCGCGCCGCCTGGCGGGGGGAATTTTAAACCGCGCCGCGCCGGGGCGGGGCCGTGGAGCGGGCGGGCGCGGGCGTCCCCGAGGGGAGCATATGAAAGAGGCGAGTGCGGCGCTTTAATTGTGGTACCTGTTCGCCGGAGGACGACGGACGAGCGAGCGGGCTGGCGGGCGGGCGGGCGGGCGGAGGGAGGGAAGCGCGGGACAATGGGGAGGGGTCGGGGGCGGGAGGGTCACGATGCACCCGCCCTGCCCGGCGCCGTTGTTTTGTTGGGGCCCGCGCAAGCGGAGGTTGCCGGGGTCTTCCGCGTGCGACGCAGCTGGGGCTGCTGTGGCGTTATCGTGGCTCTCTCTCTCTCGCGGAGGCTCCGTCGCTCGCTTTTGTGCGGTATTAGTCACAGCGTCGTATTAATGAGTTGGATTGTTGAACGGCGCAGCGGTTGGGTGGAGTCTGGCTTCTCTGAATGATGATGTCGATGCACATATGCACGTTTTCAATGCGTGCGTCTGGGCTTCGCGGTTCGCGCTGGCTGCATGCAACGAGTGAGCGTTTGAAGCTTTGTGTTTCCCTTTTGTGCTGCAGATTCTGCTCATTGCCGATGCGTGATCTACAGACTTCTACCTACCCGCAAGTAATTCTGACAGTCGAAAACGTGGGATAGGATGATTGTTATATTCTTAAGCCACATATATTGTCTGGTGATATCCCTGCTCATAATTTGAATTCTAGTTGTTAAATGAAACATATATTTCTTTTTGACATGACCATTTTCTTTCTGTAATTATTTTTCAAGGATATCAGCTTTCTTGCATAAAGCATGCAAGTGACTGAAACATTAATTAAATAATTAATAATAATAATAATAATAATAATAATAATAATGTCGCTTAAATGTACTTATCTATTATGATCATTATCCCTTTGCGGTATATTTGCTAACTTCTGTTCTTTGTTAGATGCAAATTCTAAACAAATAGACTTTTGGACTGAGAAGGAAAATGTCGTGGTCAATAGTAAACAATTCATTCTCGCTTAACCTGACGTCATCTGTTGTGTCAGTATCATCATTTTTCGCTCTTCATCCCCTCGCCTAATTTAAATTGCAGGCCACATTTCACCTAGAAATGGAATACCTAAGCATAGGGCGGGTCAGGAACTAATAGTCCTCTGGAGTAAATGACCCCGCAGTGTTTGCCTGAAGTATACTAATGCTTCCACATCGCTAACGATCTCTGGCTATCCTCCCCACACAGATCGTCTGAGCACTCAGGGCTGCAGCCTTGGGACTCGTTAGTTCATTGCCCATGGCCCATAGCCCATGGCCCATCGTCCTGGCGGCGACCGCGACTTCAGGCACCCCTGCCCTCCACCACCGCCATCGCGGCCGCAGGTCCTTGAAGTCCCTCTTCGATAGGTGCCTGCCCCTGGCTTCCCCCTCCTCCTCCTTTGATATCGATTCCCTTATTCTCCCCATCCACGAGGGTTGGAGGCGTTCTGGAAAGAACTTTGGGAAAGAAATGCTAATTGTTGGGTGCGCCAGAGCAAAGCCCTTAGTTATTTTGTTCTAAATACATCAGTAAGTATTGATACAAGTCTGTATTATTGTCATGTAACATAACTAAACAATGTCATTATGTGTATGCTGCTATTGACAGAAGTGCTCAGATTTTATAGATTTGTGAACAACAAAACAAACTGCACCTGGCGCTCATTCGACGAATATCACTGCTCCGCCTGTGTGTCTTTAGGCTAAAACGTGACGCCCACTTATGCTGTTACTGCGTCACCACACTTTTTCATCAACCGTCACAACCGCAATTATCAGCGATAATGTTGCCAATTCCTCCACCACAATGATCATCAGTGCAAAACCCGATAATACCACCACCAGCACTCTTTAATCGTACATCACTACCGCCACCAGCAACCCACTGCGACCCACGGCCATTCGACCACTACCACCGTCATCACCATCACCATCACCATCACGTCCACCTCGGCCTCCAACACGACTTCCAACCCCCACCCCCGCCGCATCCCCCGCGCGGACAGCGGGCCGTCGAGGTGGATACGGCAGTTTACGAGCGGCGTCGCCCGAGCAGCTCGCGTTCCTTTCCCCGTCCCTCTCGGCGGGAGCAGCGCGCCGCGTTCAAGGGCAGCCTTCACACGCTGATGGATGGGCGGCGCGGCACCCCCGCGGGCGAGAGGCGCGACGCGCGGCGACGCACGGCACCGCCCCCGCCCCCGCCCCCGCTTCTGCCCTCGCCCGCCCCCGCGCTGCCCCTGACCTCTCTCATGCCCCCGCTCCTGCCTGCCCTGCCTCTTCCCCCACCCCTGACCGCTCCCCCGCCCCTGCTCCCTCTCTCCCCTTGCCTCTGCTCCGCTCCTACCCTCGCCACTGCCTCCGCCCCTGTCCCTGCCCCTCTCTTCCCCCTGCACCTGCCCCACCCCAGACCCGCCACTGCCCCTGCCCACGCCCCTGCCCCCGCCTCTTCCCCTGCATCTGCCCCTCCCTTCGCCCCTGTCCCTTCCCCCGCCCCGGCCTCTACGCCCGTCCCTGCTTTTGCTCCCGCCTCTACCGCCGTCCCTGCCCCGCCCCTGCCCTGCCCCACCTCCTCCTCTTCCCTTCCCCGCCCCTTCTCCCGCCTCCGCCTCTGCCCCCGCCCCCGCCTCTGCCCCCGCCCTTGCCCCGCCACTGCCACCGCCCCTGCCCCTGCCTCTGCCCCGCCCCTTCCCCTACCGTGTCCCTACCCGCGCCCGTCTGCTCACGCCTCTGCTACCCATGCCTCTGTTCTCACCCCTACCCCAGCCCCTGCCCCCGCCTCCGCCCCGGCTAGCGACTGAACTGAAATTGTCCGTGTCGTATTCCCTCTTCGATGGGTGGTATGACCCCCCGATATCCTTCCGCGCAACATCCCAAACAGTCGCGGTTTGGGTCATCCCGTTGCAACGTGTTAGTTCAGTCGGCCTGCTGTGACTCAGGTGATGTCGGTGTACTTTGGCCACATTCGAATTTTTCGTAGGTAGGCGTTCGTTGTCGTCTCCAACAATTGCCATACAGCTACGTAAGTTAACTTAGTCGTTCTCACAATCCATTTCTAGAAAATGGATACCTACCTCACCGTGTCTGTTTCATGATCCAGACGTCACGTTGGTGCATTCATTTTTGATAACACTCCCTTTCAATTCATTTAGAACGACACTTGACAGGGCATATCTGAAGGTATCTAGTGTATCCAAAAATCCTTTCTATACGTAGTACGTTTAGAATATGTTTCTACAACTTCGATTCAAGAGACTTGCGGTGTCGCGTTCATGAGGCTTCTGCGTCTGCTATATTTGCGATAATATCGGACGACATGCTTTAAACATTTTAAAAATTTTATTGCAGGAAGACAGTCAATTGTTTTTATAACTACTTTATCATTACGACGATCATCAAAACTTCATTTTCCTTTCCGTTGATGCCATTCATTTCTTCAAGATTCTATCTTCTACTTCACGATCTTGAAGGTAGTTCGTCGTGTTTCCATACAGCTCTTTACTTTCCCGTTGTCTCACTGATCATTCTGATCACTTCGTCTTCCCGGAGGATCTATATTGGTAAATATTGAAATTAAAAATGTTTCATAAGTTACGAGAACAATTCTGTCGTCAAGTGAACGTAATTCGAAATTTGTTGATTGATTATTTTGTTTCTGAGCGCGAATTCGAGGTGATGATGTTGCTCCCCCCTGGAACACTAGCTAGCTAATTCGTCACTAGCTAGCTAATTCGCCACTAACTAGCTAATTCGCCACCGCCGAAACTCAAATCTTTGGAGCTCCTGGTCTGAGTCGCTGCAGAAGCATCAGTGGTTACTCTAAACCATCTCAGCCAGTCGTTAAAATTCGTCCTCAGAGTTTCCCTTCTCTAACGAAGGTGTACATTTAATTGTCAGAATCTACGTTTGACTCTTATCTGAGGAAGACCGCACTGACACTTTTTGCTTCTTCTGGGACTTTCTTCTCCGTGACACATACAACTACAATTTCTTTCCTTGATATGCCAGACCACCGTTGATGTTTTTTTCTTTTTATAAACATTCCTCTCCTCTCTTCCCGCTACAATTTTTGGTTCTTCAAAATTTCATGAAGTCTGTCCCTTGAAGACGAGACCAGTGAAGTAACAATTCATTGCTTTTTTAGCTACAATAAAAACAACTTAATCTTCGTCAGATCAACACTTTTGAAGAATTATTTTTTCTTGATGACCGTTACTGCCAACACGTAGAGGGGAGCTGGTACAATACCATTTCTTTCAGGCTAGCTAATAAGCACGTATTTGGGATAATCCTACTTTTTTCACTCCATTTTATGTGACTAAAACAAGATTGCTACGCAAATGTCTCGCAGACGTACTGCCACTGGGGGTATTACTGCCACATTTCTCTTTCTCGCCTCCTCCCTCTCACCCTGCTGGCTAACAGCAGTGCCATTAAAGGCTGGCGGAGGCGACGGCGACGGATGTGGCAGCGGGGTAATGGCAGCGCTGCTAATGAGCGACTGCGAGGCGTCTGCCTAGCGGTCGACCGGACGAAAGGCGAGCTGGACGGATGAGCAGGCGGCGAGCTGGCGAAGAGTCTGACGAGTTAGTGGACGCGTAACTGAATAAATGTGGAAAATAAAAAGAAATGAGCCAACTCTAAAACGAATGAGTTGACGAAAGCAAATAACTGATGAAGAGAGAATCATCAAGCTGATAAGCGTCCGACGGAACAAGCGATGTTATGGTATGTAAACGAGTGAAACACTTTGTGGTTGAAGGAGTGGGGCAAATATGAGACGATAGATGTACTGAGTGGCGCGGCCCCAAACTGGTGCAGGAGGGCTCTGCGATGTGGCTGAGAGAGGGCAGGAGTGAACATGCGAATCGAAACCCAGGGTGACAATTGCAAAGGGATATACATAGGGCAAAAGGCCACCCGGAGAGTCGGACAGACAGACGGACAAAAGAACAGAATGTGAGACTGAGAAAACTCCTCTGCAATAAGATCTGGTCAAGGAGAAGCAGGGGTTGTGCGTGAATTGGTAGATTGGGAGGTATGTGGGGAAGAAAATGGACAGATTAACGGTACACGTAGAATGGAGGAATGTGACAAAGAAAAGAACAACCGAAGCAAGGCGGTGCAGTGGAGGGACACGTTCGGAGAGGAATGGAATGGAAGGAGCAGAGGACAAAAGGTCGATCGGACACACGGGTCTCCCCAGAGAACGACAGGAGTCACTCACGACGTGAAACTGCAAAGTAGAAGCGAACGAATCACCAAACGAGCCGAGCCGCAGGCGGGTGGACAGTGCTGGTGATAACGCGCGTGGACGCCCAGGTCGTCCACTTCTCGCCGAATCCTCAAGGATTCCCAAGGCCCGGCCGTTGCCACCCGCCGCCGCCGCCACCGCCGCTGCCGCAGTAGCCGCTGGCCGCCGCCGCCTCCATCGCATTGTGTGCTAATGCCGCGGCGGCGGCGGGTTTTTGCGCGCGAGCACACAGCGGCCTCCGCCGCCGCCGCCGCCGCCGCCGCCGCCGCCGCCGCCGCCGCTGCAACTCCGCGCCGCCCGCTCCTGGCGCGCACAGTCTGCCCCGCAAGCTCCGTCGCCCGCGCCTGCACGCGCACTTAGCCCCTGGGGAAAGCGGCGTTTTGGATAACCGAAAACATTTTGCGGAGCATTGAATTGATTGATTCATTGATAGTGATTCCAGGCGAATCAACTAAAGAGGTCATTCGCTCCGTAAGTGTAGTGCATGTTTTTATCGGGAAGCGGGAGGCCGCTGGATGGCGAGATCCGGCGTCGACCTACCGTCGACTAGCGGGATTTTCCCCAACCAAATATCTCCCACCACCGTGGCACCGCCCCAAACGAGACAAGTTCTAAGTCCCTGCCCGGTGTCCCGGCATGTTTGGTAGTGTAGTGCATGTCAGTGTAGGTGTGTGTAAGAGGTGAGTGTAGGACGAGGAAAACGAAGGAAAGATCGTGCGCGGTATGTGGCCCGTTTGTTAGGGTACTACTCCGTCATTCGCCTGGTGTTGATCGGAGAAACCACAGAAAACTACCGATCAGAACTGCCAGCCGTTAGAATTATCCTCCAGACAGCGACTGAATTCGACTTAGCCTTTCAAGCTGGAGTCGAAAATCCCGCCGTCGTCGGGTCTCGAACCTAGGACCTCTCGGTCAGAGGCACTGTAGTGCATTGATTAGATGAGGATCCATACTTACTCATGTAGATTCGGTGGGGTTACGGTTAGCTTATCGGACTGTTATACACAGTTCGCGCGTTCAATCCCAAGGGCGAAAAACTCCTCCTCCTTCAAAAGGAGGAAGTAAAACCAGCTGTTCCATGTTGTAGATTTACTGCATATAAAAGATGAAGTCTAAAATATGCCTCTGAGATAAATTCTAAATCGCCTATTTCGTCCCCTGAGTGATACATTCTTTACCTGCTGTAGAGCAGTTATTCTAAGAAGGGACTACTTTGACAGGTCCGGAAACACATGAACGTTATGTAAGGTGATGACACTGCAAGAGATAGCGATGAAGGCATTTACAAATGAGCAAACTGTAAACTAACGCACTGACAAAATGAGTGCATGGACATAATCAGCAGTTATTATCGCCAGCAGTGGCCAAACATTAGCTGTCAGTGGTCCCTTCTCAATGTAATCTCTCTATAGATGGCGTAAAAAGCGTGCCGAAATTTGCGTGGTCAGGCGAAAGAGTAGGACTGAAGGTCTGAGCCTCATCGTGGAAAAAAGGGATCATTGAATTGAATTGAATTGAACTTAATACATTGGACTTTAGACACAGACTGGCCGTGAGTTCAATTCATGTCAAGCACCCTCAAATTCATTCGATTTAATACATGCTGTCTCAGAAGAAAATATGAATTTGATTTTAGTCGAAGAAATGATGTTCGGCATTACTGATGGACGTACATCTTCTTAGTTGTGAGTCTTTCTTCGAGGGGATGCCCTCTAACTTGTTTTATTTTGTGTGTCGTCTTACAATTCAAATCTTTCGTGATCTATGAGGTGTGTCATAGATCTTTCTCACGCAATCAGGGATTCAGATTTCCTCTCTCTCTTCCTCTTTTCCCATGTTTTATTCCTTCTTTTAATATTTTATGTAGACAATTTCGACACAAAATAAGGCCCATCAAAATCGCGTGCATATTTTTTATAAAGTCTGTCAATTTCCTTTGTTTTTCTATGCTCCTCTCTATTTTGACCTGAACATTCGATAGTACCCGTCGAGGAAAAATTGACCCTGATACTAACGGGATCAGAGGCTCACGGACAATGTTAATTCTTTATATGGTTATTCCTTTTATGAAGCTGAAAACTATTGATATTGTTGACGTGCTTTTTGAACAAAAGATTATGCAATTTTTCACTAGTGTTGATTATAATTTGAGTTAACACAACGTGTTTGTGTGCAGATAAAAAATCTTATTCACTCGAAAATTGAATATTTAGAATATATTTCTTAAATATTGGTAGTATTTAAGTCTTACTAGTATAATATAATTTAATACATTACAATTTGACTTCAAAATGTGAGAGGTTTTATAATTAAATAGAAATATTGATGCGACAATAACGATATTTTTTTCGTGTAAAGAGGAAATTGAAGAAACATTTTTAATTAAATGATTGCAGATGTATGACTAGCCAAAACAATTTACTAATGTGTCAAAAATATTTAAAAAAATCAAAATTTAAGGAATGGAACTGATCCTTCAACCCTTCCCTTGGTGATGCATGGAATATTTTAGTATTGCTAGGGACAAATGTGAATGTTACAGGGTACTTCGGAAGCTTTAAGCTTAGGTCATAGATTTAGACTAGGGATTCTCAACCTCCTTCTTGCATCGACCTCTTTTAAAAGAATTATTTGCTTTCGACCCTTTGACTTTTTTCTACAGCATTCAAAAAATGATTACACAAATAATTGCTCAGAAAACGACCTGATAAATTAGACAAAGAATATGAACAACAGTTTTGAAGAAATGTTTTAATAGATCTATGTTTTATTGTTTTTGTATTATTATAATTTTTAGATTAATTGACTGATTAGTGTGTCTGGGCGCGTCAACTGCTAAGGTCATAAGTGCAGGGTCTGTTGTTACCCCCAGAAGTGGAGGTGACCTTCTCCCGCTGGATAGGGAGATCTGGCGCCGACCTGCCCGTCGGCTTCCCCTAATCAGGTATATAAGTGCATATAAGTGTGTGTGTAAGGGGTGAGGATAGGTCAAGGAAGAGGAAAGTTCGCGCACTTGTTGGGGTAGTGCTGCGGCATTCGCCTATTGTTGATCGGACAAACCATGAAAACCTACCGATCTGAGCAGCCGGCCGCTAGAATTCCACTTCTGTCAGCGACTGAACTTGAAGTAGCTATGTAGCTAGTGCCGAAAATTCTTTCACCGTTGGAGCTCGAACCCTAGAACCTCCCGATCAGAGATACAAAGATACAGCAGTGACATCAATTGCTACCCTGAGCCAACTAAGCCCGTTTCAATTTTGAGAAATATAAACAAGTATATTTAGATTTTTTGAGCCTTTGTTAGAAATATGTATAAGAAAACAATTTACATTTACATTTTTGTAATCAATATCTTGATTGTATCGATCAGTTGTCGCCCCTAGGGTGTCGATAACGACCTCTTTGGGCAACGCCGCCTTAGAAGAACAAATGATTGACTCTCCAGTACTTTACATTTCCTTACAAAAAGGTAATACTTACAAAAAGTAACATTCCGTTACAATAGCATGCAGTGGGGTTGCTATTTCTTATAGAGCTTATAAATGACAAAAATCCGTGTTTGATCACAGACCACAAAAAATATAATTTATAATTCATTAAAGACATTGATGGCTCACAGTATATCAGAGCCTTTTCTTGTTCATTTGTGGATATCAGAATTTATTCAAAATTGTCTCGATCTAAATACTCCTGTCTGAACTTTACAGGAAATATTCTTTGATTAAATAACTAATTCTAAGTGGAAATTACATTTATCGCAATTAGAAGAGGTACTGTACGTTATGAGGTGTAAATGACTTAGCTCACAATGACCTATCCTTTTTCTGGCTATGACAAATTTCTTTGCGATTTAAATTTGATTTTTTTTAGTTGATAAAAATTAACAATGTGTATGTGAAATACACACGATTTTTAACTTCTGAAGACGTCGTTCCACTTCATTTGTATCGATTTCTCAACGTGCTTCTGTAAGTCTTTAGTTGTTTGAGAACTTGTATGTATGTATTTGGCGTTATTGGGTCGGTACTCCGACTTCGCCGGCCAGCTACCGATGTCCCCCATGCCTGGGCCTTATTAAATTTCCATGCTTCGGGGGTAAGAGCGACATGAGGCGAAAATGATGTATTCTCTTCACCGTAACTAGCAAGTTCCGCCTGCTTGAGCTTTTCTTCGTTACGCATCTACAGAAACTGTGACGATTTTAAAAGAAAGCTACAACTCTATTTTTGTCTCGACCGGGAATGTATAAGATATTGATAATATTTTATTATTGTTTTCATTGGTCGCCATTTCTGCTTCCAGGCTGGCTATTTTGTTTGCAGTAATTATAATGGTTTTGCCTATTGTGATTATATCAAGGTGTAGCTTCTTTATAATGATAATTGATAACCATTTCAAGGTTGCTAATACTCCTGCAAACTGCTTGTATTGCATTTTGGGACTCCGAGAATAATATGAATTTATCATATTCCATTTTTTTATAAAACATGTATAAAATGATAGATAGAGAAGAAAATCAATGCAAAAATATATGAAGTGCGATGTTTAGGGACGTTGTGAGGAACGAAAATATTTCGAACATGAAAGTATCTCCTTTAAGTGTCTATTGAACTTGAAAATCAGCACAACAGGAAATATACCATTATAAGAATTATCACAGTGATGAGTCTGTGGTTAACTATTTATCGTTTGGAAAGTGAAACTTAATTTACATGTGATTTTAATGAAATGTCGTGCGTGATCGTTGAACTGATTGGCAAGGAGAATTTCATGGCCTGAGGTTTCATTACATAGGAATATGAGTAGTCCGTAAATAGTTGCGGAGATTTATTTGCACAGGTTGCCAATGCAAGGCTAACAACTTATTGCAAACAAGTGTATCTATTTAATCTTTTACGACCGTGTTTCCTCCTTTATTCCTAATCCTTGACCGTAAAGTATTGACACTGGATGTTCACACCACTGTACACTGAGTGAAGGAAAGAGCCAATCAATCATCTTCTAGGAAATGAGTAACTACTGATCAGGATTCTCTCAACTATACAAAAAAAGTAGAAGTTTCCTAGAGTTTCGAGGGACGCTCTGATATGGGTTGTGTAAAGTCAGTTCGTTAGTAAAATTTGTTTCATTGCATTCTCACTTAAAGACCTCGAAAAAATAATATTATGCACATGTCATTAATATTGGGATTTGAATAATTTTCAGTAACTGACGTTTAACCGTGAGCATAGTTTCTTATTTTCAACATTGCTAGATTTTTACACATTTTAATCCCCCTATAAATTCTTCTTTCGAAGTATTTTGTGTAATACTTCATGTAGAAATAACAGTTTAGAAAACACCGCCTAAAATACTCGCTACGGGCACGGGCGACCCACCGAGCTCGCAGACGTCGGTTCTCGTATTTTCTATTAGGGCCGCGTTAGTGCCCACTTCCACCGTTCGTCTTGCAACGCGCCACCTCCGGCAGGGGGACGTCCGCGGCTGTGCCCTAATGCGTTTATTACGAGCGCCCGCTCATGAACAGCGGCGTAAATCCTTTACGAGCGAATGAAGATAAAGAACGGCCTCGCGCTGCCCGGGAGCCGACTGCCCGACCGCCCGCCCGAAGGCCCCGGCGTCCTGCCGCCCTGCCGCCCTGCCGCCCTGCCGCCCTGCCGCCCTGCCGCCCTGCCGCCCTGCCGCCCTGCCGCCCTGCCGCCCTCCTGCCGCCCTCCTGCCGCCCTGCCGCCCTCCTGCCGCCCTACCGCCCTCCTGCCGCCCTCCTGCCGCCCTCCTGCCGCCCTCCTGCCGCCCTCCTGCCGCCCTCCTGCCGCCTTCCTGCCGCCCTCCTGCCGCCCTCCTGCCGCCCCCCTGCCGCCCTCCTGCCGCCCTCCTGCCGCCCTCCTGCCGCCCTGCCGGGGCTCTGCTCTCTTCTAAGTACGTACATTTATAAAATTATTTTGAAAAAAAATTACCAATGTCACAAAGAGTGCATTTTATGAATGCACTCATGCTCAATTTTTAATGATTTTATAAGCCTAATTTGCTAAAAGACCCAATTTTTAGTAAAGAAACGAGAAATAACACACCTATAAAATTTTTCTGAATTATTTTTAATTATCGAAGATGTTACACAGGTGTTTTCTGTATTCATCACACATAAATATTTGTTATACGTGACAATCTTCTTTTATTTTTCTGTATTTTGTTCTGGGGCAAGTCCCTCCTCTCTGAAACACCAGTTGGCTCATTTATCCCCCGTAAAAAGTCAGTAAATGAATAATCACAATGAAACATCAGCAAACAGAACTACACCATACTTTGCGCAGTGAAAGTTTTCAAGAAGGAGCAAACTTAAAAAGAAAAAATATCTGCCGAATTTTCACAATGTGTTTGTATAGAGATAAACAGAAGAAGACCGACTTACGTGATTCGGGGCATCACTGTCAGTGCAGTGCCTTTGTCCGGGAGGTCCTAGGGTTCCAGTCACGAGAGTGGCACCATTTTCGACAGTAGCCAGAGAAGTATATCGAGTTCAGCCGTTGTCAGGAGGAGAGTTCTACCGCCTGGCTGCTCTGGTAGGTAGTTTTCCTAGGTTTCTCCGATCAAAATCAGGCGAACGCCGGAGGAGTACTCTAAAAAACGGGTCCCAAGCAGCTCGCGATCTTTCCTTCCTAATCCTTGACATGTCCTTACCCACACTTACGTTCACTTCACTACCACACATGCTGGAAGGCCAGTCGGGAGCTTTGAGCATGTCCCTGCTGGGGCGGTGCCCCTTTGTGCGAGATACTTGATTCGGGAAAACTCTGCTAGCCGACGGATCGGCGCCTGATGTCGCCATCCGGCAGGGAAAACCACCTCCACCTCCCATGATAAAAATATTCACTACACTGAAGACTAAGACTGGGACTAATGACAGCACATGATACGTCCGCAATCACTAACCAATGAATCAATCATTTGTACAGAAGAATTTGAATTCGGTGAATTGTTAAAGCGTTTAAAGTTTGTGATATAACATTTTTCAGAAGAGGTCTAAAGAACGACGTCGCATGTCATATATTTGCAGCATTTAAATAAGGACACGACTACTAAAAATACGCTTATGTAAGTGGAAATAAATATGATCTTATGAGCGAAAGAAGATCAACTTGAACTACCAAGTCAGAAGCAGACCTCCGTTCTTGCTTGAGGGAAGTTGCCAGCGTCCTCCCATTTCTAGGCTGCCGTCGTGCTTCTGGCACAAGCCTTGGACAGCTGTGCCCATGATAACAGGAATTGATGGTTTCAAAAAATTGTAGTATGCGTTACGATTTTGTGCGTTGAACATAGGTTTAAAAGAATTTAGATTCAACTTTTGTCATTGAAATATGGCTTTAGGAAAATTGTTTTTTAGAAAAAAATTAATTCATTATTAATGTAGGACATAATTTCATTTGTATTAAAACGATTTTCTCAGAAGCAAAAAAAACTTCCATTACGTCATAAACCTGCATGTGCTTACCTTTACTTATTTGCAAACCTGCACTATCCCATACAATAGGCTAAATTGACATTTCGTTTATTTCCAGAAAATGCAACTATCACTTTCCTGTTTTCGGTCACGACCATTCCGTTAGGGATACTGCTCTGAAAGAAGGAAGCATCGTGTTCCGTGTGGATCATCATATAGTCAGTGCCCCTGCGCGACGTTGCGTAGGCAACCCGCCACACCGGTTCCGCGCGCCGGCGCCCGCGGCGGTGGGGCCGTGGCCGTCTCGCGCAGGTGACGCGCACGTCGATAGCAGACTGCGCGTCGCCGCAGGGCGCGCCGGCTGCGCGGGACGCCCCGCCCCGCCCCGCCGCTCCCCGGCGCGCCACACTTTTCCTTTCGCCTGTCCGCGCGCGCAACACTGCGTAGCGCCCAACGGTCGGCCACAGAGGACGTCCTGGCAGAGCAGCGCGGCGCGGCGTGGCGTGGCGTGTCTTATCGCGGGGCGGGAAGGGAAGGGGAGGGTTGGTGGAGTGTGACGCGGGGCGGCGCGGGGCGGCGCGGGGCGAGGCGACGTCGGGTGGTGCGTGGCGGCGCGAGGCGGGACGGTGCGCTGCGGGGTTGCGTGGGGGGGGGTGGCTTGGCGTGGCGGGGGTGGCGTGGCGTGGCGGGGCGGGGCGGGGCGGGGCAGGGCGGGGCGGGGCGTGGCGTGGTGTGGCACGGCGCGGCATGGTGCGGCGTGGCGTGGTGGGGCGTGGCGGGGAGTGGTGGGGCGTGGCGGGATGGGGCGGGGTGGCGGTGGGGGGGGCGGTGAGAGGCGGTAAAGGCTACGATAGACCCGGGGCACTCTTTTGAGAGATGCGGCGAGACTCACAGTGGGGATGTGGTGGCTGTCTTCTAGAGGAACTGGTATAGAAAAATCGTTGAGAATTAGGTTGTAGTATCGGTATCAGCAAAGTATATTTCAACATTTGCCATGAGTACAATGAACTTACTAGAGGATATTGACTGTGAGAACTTTGCATCTACGCAGTTTACACTTCTCACTATCTGGAAGACTATGTATTATTATTCGGCAAGAAATCAGTCAAGATTGAGAACAGTTTATTTTTCCATCAACAACTGATCTGCAATCTGGACCCACACCGCAGGAGGGAAGAAATAACTTGTTATGGATGTATGGAGCAATATGTGGCCTTTTATTTTCTTTTTCCAAAGGTGGAGGTCTACCTTCTGACATGACTCTTATTTGAGTCTATTTTGTTTTACTTCACTATCTTTCCAGTTTTTCTTACAAATATTTTCTTTCATCTGAGTCTACCTTTCATCTGAGCCATATTGTGTCAAGAAACGTGTTTTTTCTGCAATGTATTAAGGTATATACGTTTTAAAGAAATGATTTGATTGTCTTTAAATATTCTGAGGATAACACTGTCCTTCGACAAGAGTAAGAATATGAATTCAGTAGACACCTGAAACGATCGTCGTGAGAAAAGCCAAATGTTATAAAGATCGGAATGTCCAAAAACTTAAAATACGAGTACTATCGGATTACGGCGAATACTTCTGAAATATTTTTGCCTGTTATTCACGCGCGCGCGGGCCCGCGAGCACACACACACACACACACACACACACACACACACACACACACACACACACACACACACACATACACATTGACATGATTGGACACTCACCAAATAGAAATTAGCCTCAAGGAACGCAGATGCAGGAGTATTTCGTGTTCACTCTGTTGCTTTGCGATGTCTTAAAAGGTGGTAACAGCCAAATTTGCGAGTGCCATTTGTCGTCTCTGAGCAGACTGCTGGAATGGTGGAGAAGTTCGCGTTGGAAGTGGGACCCTAGTATTAGAGATTTGAGGCTATGCGTTGCCAATTTGTGTGTTTCCAACACATTAGGAGTGTAGTTCATTGTACCTACCTTCTTCATTGTGCTTACCTTCGGACCTGTTGTATCTACCCCCTGATATGTGATCTCTTAGAATCTGAAACCCCGAGATCATTGTGAATTTCAAGTTTGTCTTCTTAGAGCATTGTTGTTTTGTTTCCGATCCAAAAATAAATTATTAAATATTTCATGTAGAAATGCTGAAATATACGGATTGATATACTTTTAAAAACATTTTTGTACTTTAATAATATAATTTAATAATTATTACCGAGGTACCGGAACACCGTTCCGTTTTCGCCGTTATGTATATACATACATACATACAAACATACATACATTTATTTGAATTGCAATTGGGTATGACCCGGTGGCAGTTAAATAACAATAATTACAATAATAATAACAGTAATTATTATTATTATTTTAATAATAATAAATAAATAAATAAACAATAATTTTAAATACTTATACATTAGGTCATAATAGCATATTTTCCAGATGAACACGATTGTAAGTAGGCGACTTGTGCGTGAAATGCACAATTTTCGCACCTACTTAGTTGTGTTGTGACTACAGGTCCCAATTGAATGGCACCGTAACAGCCGATGAAATGTTACAGGCAGCACAGTAAAAATCGCAGTATAGTGATGTCGATCCTGCAAAATTTGCATTTCTTGACCGATCCAGAAATAAGATTTCATTTTCTTACATCAGCCCATACCCTACATATAGCCATAAAGATTCAATACACTACATTAGAAATGCTATTCCCTATACAATTCCTTAATTTAGTGCAGTGAATAGGGGAGTGGGATACTAGAGTGCGCACAAGATCCTAAAAAGCATTTGACGCATCAGTGCTTCAAGAGAACAAGTATAGATGATAAAAGTCACAAATATGAAAGACGTATATTTATGTGTAAACTATTTATTTCTTAGAGTAGATTGTTAATAACACTATTGGATATTTAACATTAATTTATTTTCTGACTGATTCGTCTCTTTTCTCAATGCCAAATGCGTGAGTGGAACTAGTTCTGACAGTAAAATTGACTAAATTTGAAAATGAGGTCAGCAAGTCGTTCGCAATAATTTTTTCTAGTTAATTCTCCACTTTCTCTGACAAGAGGACCTTGCGTTTTGTTGCGAAAATCCTATTATAAAACACGAGAATCACCTCTTAGTGAGCGAATTGCTTCATACGTGTTTCACAATTCAGTGCAAAAATGAACAGTTATGATGAAAAATGTTAATAGTAATTCGGAAAAAGGGCATTAATTACCATGAAAGAACATAATCATATTACCTCGGTGTATATAACAACTATAGGCAACATCTTGTTTCTTTAGCAGTAAAAGAACGTTATCCGGTTGCCTTTGTACGAGCAAAGCAATACTGTCATGTTAGAAGATATATTATTTCTTCTTGGCAAATAGCTTCTGAAGGCAGATAATGACTTGACATTTCATTGTATTTAATTGATTTTCATAAGTCATTCTCAGTGTTACGAACTAGTGTGTGTAATAGTTTCCTTGTAATCAAATATATAATGATAACAATCGAGATCTATTCCATGCAATATTAATAATACAGTCCGATAGACCGCATACGATGCATTTTTACTACCACATACATTTTATTATGATTTTCCACAATGTAGACTTATTCTTATCCAGTCCGTCCACGAACACTTTCAGTAAACGCATTACTCCAACTTGAAGCTGAACACGAAGAAACGCCTGCGCGGTGAACCCGTAGAAGAAGAGTGTTATGCAACGAAGGTGTAAGTTCACGCCCAGCTAACGAGCGCCCAAAAGCGTTGGCTTGAACCCTTCACCGCGGATCACGAGGGAGCTCCACGCCCACCATCTGTGGCCCCTCGGCGCCGCGGCGGCCTGGAGCGCGCTGGGGTCGGCGGAGGCGGTTGCGGAGCAGATGAAGGCACAGAAGACGGCGGCGGCGGCAGGTTTTGATTGATTGATTTTTTCGTGTTTCCGGGCGCGTCAACTGCTTCGGTCATTACTCCCGTTAGTGTAGTGCATGTTTTTTCTCGGGAGATGGCGGTGATCTTCCCCCGCTGGATGGCGACATCCGGCGCCGACCTACCGTCGGCTAGTGAGGTTTCCCCCTAACCAGGACTCTCTCACCAACGGGGCACCGCCCCAGTCGGGACAAGCTCTAAGCTCCCGACCGGTCTCCCGGAATATGTGGTAGTGTAGTGCATGTTAGTGTGTGTGTGTAAGGGGAGAGGATAGGACAAGGAAGAGGAAGGACAGATCGCGCGCGGCCCGTGGCCCGTTTGGTAGGGTACTGCTCCGGCATTCGCCTGGTGTTGATCGGAGAAACCACGGAAAACTACCGATCAGAGCAGCCGGCCGCTAGAATTCTCCTCCAGACAGCAGCTGAATTCGACCTAGCTGAAAAGCTAGTGTCGAAAATCCTGCCGCCGTCAGGACTCGAACCTAGGACCTCCCGGTTAGAGGCGCTGCAGTGACATCAGTTGATGCACTGAACTACCACTACCGGTGCGGCGGCAGGTGGGGGCGGGGAAGTAGGAGGAGGCGGGGACAGAAGCGCCGGGGACGGCGTAGGCCACAGAGGCAACATGCACTAGCTGATGTGGCTGTTGCCATGACAGCGTCTCAGACTCGGAGGTCTTAGGGATCGACCGGACGGTGATAGATTTTCGACACTAGCGAGATAAGTCGAATTCAGCGCGTGTCTGGTGGAGATTCTAGCGGGCAGCTACTGTAATCGTCTGTTTTCTGTGATTTCTCTCTTCAATATCACGCGAATGAATCAATATCACGCGGAGCAGTACCCGTAAAAACGGGCCAAGAACCACGCCAAATATTTCCTTCCTATTTCTATTCCTTGTGCTATCCTCACCACTTACTTGCACTCACACTTTCATGTCCCACACTACCACACACATCGGCAGCTTAGAGCTTGTACCGGGATGTAACGTGCAATACACGTTTACACATACGGGAGTGTACACCAACGCCAGGAATCACAAAGTAATGAATGAAGCTCCGCTGGCGGAGGGAGGAGGCGGCGGGGGTTGCGCCACCACGTGGCCATCTCGGGGGCGCCTCGACGCTAGCGGCCGCCGCCCGTGAGGCAACCGCCGCCGCCGCCGCCGCCGCCGCTGACGCAAGGGAGAGAAAGCGATCGCCGCGATTTATGCGGCGGCGAAGGCGGTGGCATTGATAGCGGTTGGAAGCAGTAACGGGACTGTGAGGATTCAGAGCGTAGTGCAGCTAATGCTGCGCCGCTGGCAATTTGCTTAAACTCATCGTCAACGAAGGTAGATCGTGCAAGGTCAACTGTCGACAAGACGTAATTAGATCACACACGTTTACACGGGCTTCCATGTGAATCACAACACAACTGTTGCTATGAATATTATTTACTGCTGTCAGAATGTGTGGTTTTACTAAACAGGATTTCCGTGTTCCAACTTGATTGCGTTCAAAGTGTTTGCATAGCATTATTGCTTACTTAATTTTAACGTAGATTTTCTGGTCGATTTTTGAAGAAAAAAAAGACCGGCCGTGTGCACTCATCGGTTATTTTCTGTCGTCTCTCCATCCAGTATCAGACAAACGGCTGAGCAGTACTTTAACAAACGATACACGCACTACTCGTACGCGCTCTTACCTTCCTCATCCTTGACCTATCGTTTTCCTTCACTAACACCTACACTTACTTGCACTGCACTACAACACACGACGGGAGATCAATCGGAAACTTTGCGATCGCCCCGGCTGAGGAGGTGCCCCCTTGGCGGAGATATCTGGAGGAGAAGAAGATCGCAACGCGGGTGGACAGTGTCTGATCTAATGTTCCAGCGGTGGAGGAACTCCGCCACCTTTTGGCTATAATGAGCACCACAGTTAAGGCACTAACTGCTACTATAATATCAGATACGCTCGGAAACACTACTTACCAAAGGAATTACGACTCAGGGACCACGATATGCCAAATTCATTCAATTGCAATAAACGCGAACATTGACACAGTAAGTCAGTGTTATTAGTAAGAATCTACTAAAGCTAAAATAAAATAATTTATGGACTTGATGCGGGAGTCATCAATAAATGTTTTAGAAAACTTAGAATACGATTTTCCCCTCTGTTCCTCTCGTGAAGACTCATCCTTTCATAAAAACTTTCCGGGCATGAAAAAAATATTCGACACTTCTGGTAAAAATAATATTTAAATATCTCGAAGGATTACATGGTAATGTGTGACCAAAAACATTCCTTATTCGTGTTTTGCGAATTCCGCTTCATCAGTGAACCGAAACGATCTTTTATGTATGTTGTACCTATATATATATATATATATATATATATATATATATATATATATATATATATATATATATATATATGTGTGTGTGTGTGTGTGTGTGTGTGTGTGTGTGTATTGCGTTTATTCTACTGAAAATGACCGATGTATAATTGACAGATGTGAATTATATACTTTAATTAAAGAAATTCCTTTTTGACGTTAGATGATATTATTTACCGTTGTGTACTAAACAATCATGAGGCGAATGGCTCTGAGTGAGGTCTTACTCATTTTCAAATTCAATGTCGCGACTACGGTACCAGGTATGTACAATGGATGCGACCAAGGAACGTTCACGAAAATTCACATAACCATAGTTCGTGGTTTTAAGGACCCTCGCCTGCAACTTTCTCCTTATTCATTTGTTTACCACTCTTTCATTTGTGGACCATACATCATGACATTCGTAAAATTTAGCTACATTTAGGTCCACGTGTCATTTTACAACTGTAAACAGCGATTCTAAGGCAGCAAACGTGAAATAAACGTCGTCTTTGGAATTACAGTGGTTATGGTAGAGAAGAGGGTACAACTCTCTGTCCATAGTATGACTGCAGACGTCAATGTAAGTGGCGGGGGTTAAAGGCGATGAGGAAGTTGGGGACGATGGGCAATCATGCATATAGAGATTGTACTCCCTTGAGCGTATCGAAGGTCGAGATAATGCTGTATGGTATTCATTCATTGCTTTGCAATAATACTATTGATAATAAAATGGTTTGTAAATGTTTATGAATCGATGATAGTTTGACAAATTTCTGGAAGGATTATTCTAAAGTTAAGCAGTAAATTAAAGTAAGTGATGTGTCCACCACTACAGAGACTCGCTTTAATAGTATTGAATGGAAATATATGAACTTTTTTTCCAAATACTTCTGAATTGAGCGCAACTAAAGGTAATGGGTAACAAATATAAGTGTCCTAAAACAATCGTGAGTTTTGATGTGGTCATCACATTTCGCATGAAAAAAAATTACAACACATAGGATACAAAACAATTTGTATCTTATGCTTCAATGACTAAACAAATGGTTTGAAATCTCTACAATTTATACAGCGGACAAGAAAATGACTAATGATTTGGCAGAGAAATCTTCAACAACACAATGAAGTGATGCATGGTGCCTAACAATTCAGTGATGAATGGTGCCTAACAATTACTAGCACTAGGTTCGCCTAGCCCAGTGTACGCAGGAAAGTAGTGTCACACGTTTGAAAATATTCCATTTATGGGCGGAGGGCAACGTCATGATAGTACATCCTCAAGTCCTCTCTAGCCATCACTATCATCAGTTTCGCAAACCGAGGAAATAAATATAAAAACAACGAAACTAATTGTGTTATGTTTCAATTACAGTGCCCCAAAGATCTTTGAAAAACCCTGCTCACTTGAAGAGTTTCTCCGAGCACTTGATAATGTAGGTTGATGGGACGTCCCACCCGCGTCTCCTTGTCCGAGACGACGCGACGGCCCTCAGCACTTTGCGAGCGGCGCCGCAGTTAGAGGAGGTCGCGCGGCGTTGCGTAGGCCCTCGTCACGCATCTCCGGCCCCGCTCCGCCGCCGCCATGGCTACTGCCACCGCCCCCAGCACCGTCGTCGTCCCGGCCTCCGCCATCGCCACTATTACCATCACCAGCACCATCATCACCACCGCCGCCGCCATTGCTTCTGCCACCGCCCCCAGCACCGGCTCGGCCCCGCCCTCCGCCTTCGACTCCGCCATCGCCACTATTACCATCACCAGAACCATCATCACCGCCGCCGCCAAAGTCACTACCATTACTTACCGGGAGAGGTGGGTCAGTGCAGTAATTGATGTCACTGCAGTGTCTATGATCCTAGTGTTCCAGTTCCGACGGTGGCAGGATTTTCGAAAATAGCTAGGCAGGTCGAGTTCAGTCGCTGTCTGTAGGTGGATTCTAGCGGCAGGCTGCTCTGAACGGTAGTTTTCCGTGGTTTCTCCGATCAATACCAGGTGAATGCCGGATGAGTACCCTAACCAGTGGGTCACTGATTGCTTGTAATTTTTCCTTTCGCTTCCTTGTCCTATCCTCACAACTTACAAACACACACACACACACACACACACACACACACACACACACACACATACACATACTTACACTAACATGCATTATATAACCACATACCGGGAGACCAGTCCGGGGCTTAAAGCTTGTCCCGGCTAGGGCGGTGCCACGCAGGTGGGAGATACCTGGTTATTGAAAACCCCGCTGGTGGACGGTAGGTCGGTGTCGGATCTCGCCATTCAGCGGGGGAAGATCACCGCCACCTCATGACGAAAAAACATGCACTACAATTACGGGACGAATGACCTCAGTAGTTGACGCGCCCGGAATCACTAACAATCAATCAATCAACAACCTTTACTTCCGCCACCGTCAATGTCACTGCCACCGTCCAGGCCCCCGGTTTCGGCGCTGCCCCCGCCGTCCCCGCCACCACCTCCGCCGCCTTTGCCACCGCCATTGCTTACGCCATTGCCACAGCTAGCGTCCCGTCCCCCGGCTTCAGCTCCGCCATCCACCACCACCACCGCCACCGCCTCCGGCCCCTCCATCGCCGCCGCCGCCTGCGCCGTTGCGACAAGGCGTCTCAAGCCGACCGCGAATTCGCGGTCCGTCGCCGCCCTGTGGCTGTTGCGCCTTTTCGGAGATGATATCCTTGACCGCGTCGCTGTTTTGGGGCGAGGTCCGTCTCTGGATTCGAATCCACGCTGTAGTTTTCGGCCTCGTCTGGTGAGCCTTTCACCGCTCTTACTCAAAGTGCTTTATTCCCCCGTTATAATAAATGTTTAGTTCACGCTTCCACAAACAGGTGCAGACAAGCGGTAAATTTCGCCTATATTTGAGTGTTGGGTTTAGTAATTTCTTTGAAACCATCTCTACAATTATTAAATGTCAAATCTATAGTCTCGTTTCAACTTCTGCTCGGTTCATCATTACCTTTTTCATGCGATTTGACTGTTTCGTCGCGCAATCTTCATTCGTTCCCATTACAGAATTCGTTGTCATCACCCGCCAATGTATTCAAATTCTTACTTTTCTTCTCCAAGGATTCATGTTCCTTCATCATTCTCTCGACGGATATCCCTCTCCCGTCCCGGAAGGTTTAAATGCACGACGTGTCCTTTGCAGATTGCACTACGCAATGCTGTCTCGGTAAAGGAGATAGAAAGTTCTTACACTACTGATGGCGGTAGCTTGTTGACCGTATCTGCTACATTTGTCAGCACTGTTCTTCCTCCTTGTTATTTTCATTTTTCCACTCATTCCGTAGCTATATATGGTATTTTCCAATTTATTTGCTATTATTATTTCTTCCTGTTAGAACATTAATTACACTCCTCTTTGGTGCAATCAGTTTTGGTTCTTGCTGGCAGAAAAGCTAATAATTAAACCATTATTAACTCAATCTTCGACATCTCGAACTCTTTGATATCTCATACTTTACTGATTTCTCTTCGCCTCCCTTTTTCATACTGGGTTCAAATGTCGAAAAATAGAAACATTTGAAGAGATGTTTTGTATCTTCTATCCATCATTTTCGAGATGTATGGATTCTTCTTCCTATTCCTTTTTTCCTTTCTTTCCCTTCTTTGGAATGTTCTTTCCTTTCTTCTACTAAACTCGACAGTAGGTTTGAAATTTTAACTTTTTATTTCCTTGCTTGTTTTCCTTTCTTTGTGTTGCGAGACGAAAGAGAGAGAGAAAAAAGAGCTGCAGCCAGGGAACGATTTCGTGCGGAGCGGTGAGTTGTGGGCGCTGTACCACAACAGCGGCGATTGGAGGGTGGGGGAGTGCCTCAGTAGCGGAGCAACTAATCCGATCTAATCTGATATAATCTGCGACATGCACATTATTTCACCCACCGAGGAAACGTATGTTTCCAGTAACACGCGGCGTTTTCCAGTCGTGCACAATAAGGGTTTTGCTACGTTCGAATTACATTGAGAAACTCATTTCTTCTTTTTGTATTCGCTGAAATTTCCTTGCGAGAAAGTTACAATTATTGCATATGTGGTCAAAGAGTAAAAGTTTATGTTTAATGACTTACAGATACTGTACCTGCAATTGACTAATGTCAAAGTCAGTTCAAGTTTTATTCTTTCAGAACGATTTGATGAATCAAGTGGTCAAATATGTTTCTTCTTGCACCAAGGTTATTTAAGTTCGTGCCTTTTATCAAAGAAACTTGATAACCCCTTCTACAATACACTTTTTATCTTGTAAGCATTTATTCGGATTATAAAATAATGCTGTATTTTGAGGTGTAATATGATGTAGTCTGGTATCCTGACCTTTTTGAAGAGAGATGTTATATGGGTGCCATTGATTTATTCGTTGTTTGTATGTTTGTCACTGTCTTCGTAAAACAACTTAGATTACGTGGGGAATCTCAAATTCTTTTGTTCAGTAAGAAAAAGCTCACTTGGAGGGAAAGAGGTCACACGATGTTTCCAAGTATCAATACTTCTTTAAAAAGAAAATCCTAAGTGGAGAAACAATCGTCCCCGTTTCGTCTTCTTAGATCATTCCTCTTTTCTTCAACTTAAGCTATTGAATGATCTTGTCTGTCCGCGTGAGGCCGCGTCTAAGACTGTGGTGCCAACGTTTGGACCATCTTATCTTGGTGATCCCCACGGTTCAAGTGCCGTACCTCAGCCCCGAGGACGTCTACGATAAGATAGATTATACATGGGCATAACCGTCTTTGACGCGACGTCAACCTAGGTCATTCGTATGACACTGTCCGCGGAAGACTTATTCATTAAGTTACTGTGTTACTTATACTTTGATTCTTTATCAGTCCCTTGAATATAGGAATCTATAAGTCTGTAGTAAAATGTATAAATGATCGGAGTGATGTATCAATACCTACTTTTATGCGTCCATTAAACTAAGACTGTACATGATTAGCACTGTTGTTGTGCTTTGCAAGGATAGTTGATGTCATCCAAACTCTCCTATGGAATGAGTATTGACCCAAATTTTAGGCCCGAGGAGTGTCTAACGTTTGTTAAGATCTTTTAAAATAAGAAAAACATGACGTCACTGGTTGCGATAGTGTGTGAAGCTGCAAATTCGCGACTGATGGTTTATTTACCGAAAAACTTTCGTTCCAGTCTAAACGGTGACAAAATTTTCGATACCAGTTCAGAAGCTGGGTTGAACGCGAATACTTTCTGAAAGGGATTTCTATAAGGGAATGATGGCTGTTCTGATCTGTTCTCACCGTGATTTCCTCAAATTCATTCCTGGAGGATGCCTGGGCAGTTCCCTAAACAATGGGCAACGGATCGCGTGCATTATTCCTCCTCTGTCCAGTTCACTTTCTCATGCTTCGGCTCGTGGGATGAACTGCTCTCCCACCTTCTAAGGCCAGAGCTGTATATCAACAGGTTAGTTAAACTAGCGATACCGTGGACGCTTCTCACATGACCGAAGGTTGCACAGTTTTCTTTCAATATCTGCACGCATTAGAAATGTGTAATATGTATAGGAAAGGCAACGTTCCCAGTTCAGCATGGGATCGAACCGCCAAGTGCCGGTTGACCCTCCGTCACCTCGGCACCTGGCCGTGCGTGCGGTGCAAATGTGCAGCGGCAAGCGCGCGGCGAGGCAGGCAGGCGTGCGACGCGGCGCGGCGCACACTCAGCGCTTTCTGCGCACGCGCGCAGCCTCGCGGCAGCTGCGGGCACGTGCCCAGGCGGCACGTGGCCCCCACTCCCACTCCCTCGGCACGGCGCCGGCGCAGGACCCAAAAGCTCGCGGTTTCTGTGATATAACGGTTAGTGTATCGGGCTGTTTTCCCCAAGATTACCGGATCAAACCCGATCAAAGCCGTGAATGTTTAAGGGCGACAAAATTCATCGTACACGTTCACGTACCTAATGAAAGTAAAGCCGTCTGTCCCTTTACTGCATGTGAAAGATCCTCAAACTTTAAACAAACCTCTGAGATAAATTTAAATCGCCAGTTTCGTGGCCCGACTGAATCCTTCTTTCTCCGCTAGATGGTTAAGGAGAGTAGGGAAATTTGCGTGGTCAGACGGATGAGAAGTCCTGATGGCCTGAGTCCCGCGACGTAAAATATGGCATCATTGTATTGATTTGAATTTAATTTAAAAGTACCTGTCTGCGCGGTAGCCTTGCGCAGATGAAGAGCTTATTTCGCAAGTGGCGTATCTACAAGGATGATGAATGTGTTGATTAACAGTAATTCTGTAACGCATGCAAGATATAACATTAACGAAAATGGTGTGATTTGGCAATACGACTCTGACTCGAGGATGATAAAGCCAGATCCATTTGCGCACACCTCGAGTACCAATCATTAGTTAAAACTCTCCAAGCTTGAAGAAGGTTCACTGTTGTTGGACTTGATTCTCGTTTTTTGCGCAAATGTGAAAGAGTATTGGTCTTAATTATATCATTAAGTAAAGTATGTGAAAATATGCAGAGATCATACTGAGGGTGAATACCAGCAGAGATCAAGACTTTCTTTTCTATCTAGAAGCAACGATCAGCTCATGTTCTAAATCGTCGTTCTTTTGGAACTCAGCGAACGTTTTCTATTTGAAGATACCAACGAAAAACTCGTTCTCTAATTCAGGAACGCCTGCTTGATGTATTAGAATACTTATAAGCAACGGAATTTTCGATTTGCAATGAGTACATTCACTTGCTGTAGAGTGAAATGTGCAAGGAGAACATCTTCGCGGCGAGGTTATTCCTTCAGTTCCTAGAGATGCAGTCACTGCATTGGTAATGGTAATTTCTTAATCCTTTGCGATCGAAGATATCATTGTGATGCGGAACACTTTCAATAATTTCGTTACTCAATTGTCCTCTAAGTTTAGATTAAAAATGTGCAATTGTGTATAGTAGCTGCCAACGGAAGGTTCTTATTTTCATTTTATTTTTATGTTTGTACAAAATTACTCATTGCAGGTACCTTTTTAGATTGCGGTCTAATAAGTTACTATTATGTTGTCTAAGTGTCTACATACAATCAAAATTACCGTTTTTTCTCAAATAATGGTCAAGTGGATAATGAATAAAGCTACAATTATCAATTTGACTTGTTTAGGCTTCTACTATCGCCAATGGTATTATTTCTCGCGTGAGGATAGTAACGTTACCCATCGTTTAAAAAGAATCTGTGGTGAAAGTTAAACCAGTAAGTTCTGAGTATTCTCGAACATTCAGCAACCTCCTTAATTGTTACATCCATAGGTCATATCCTCTTTCGAACTCATGTAATCGATTAGAAGAGCAGATAAGTATAGTAACGAAGCCTGGACAGATTTTTAGCAATCGGTATGTAGCAATTTCCTTGCGGTGTAAGCAGAGGTGTGTTCGTGTGTGCGTGTACGTGAATGTGTGTTCGCGGAGCTATGTGTAGCTCCGTCAGAAGAGCGAAGGGTCGTGAGTGAGAGTCCAGAGTGTGTAGGTGTGGCTTGAGGACGGCGTCACGAGCGGCCCTGTTAAACGATTCCTGCTCTTTGAGACTCCACCTTCTATTGACAGCTGCCCACGCCTCGTGTATGCCCTTTGCATCTCATTCGCTTCTTATTTATTCATCCTTCTTCTCGGCTGTGGTGATATACTTTATGCAACGTAGACAAAACTCGTGTCAATAGATTGAGCTTGTGGAGACTTCAATGCGTGGTTGAAAGAGAAACCTTCTCCACTGAAACAGTTGATACTAGTAGGGATTGAATGGGAATTTTGAAGGATTGGCATTTTTTCTGATGCCTTTTGTAGCAAAGAAATAAATCAGTCAAAACCAAAAAAGGGTTACTCCAAAATCTAGCTTAAAGTCGTGAGAGCATAAGAGTCGTTATGTTCAGTAAATCGAAACTGCAAGCAAACTAGAACATGAGTGATATTGAAAATTTAATAAAATGCAAATCCATATTTCAGAAGTATTCAAAGAATTCCAAATTATTTTCAAAGATATGAGTTCACATAATGAGTAAAACGAGTTCACAATTTCACAGGTTTCTTTTTAAATGAAATGATATGTATATAGATATGAGAAGCAATTTATGAACATACCAGATCATATCTTGCATTGATTTAATCCTTACTTTATAAATAAAAATAATTTAGCATCGTATACTTAAATGTTAATTACTTTAGAAATACCAAAGTAGGGTTCGTTGTCAAGCGGCATATGCATATGTAACTAGCATCTTGGATTTCAAATGACGTACGTTTTGAAGGTTTTATACAATTATATTGTTTCTTCTGTATTATTTTTGAAGTCAGTATTGCTATGTTTATAATCTTTTTGTGGAACCACTTTGAAAAGTACAATTGTGTGATTGGTCTATCCCAATTAAAAAAAATCGATTGGTTTCAAATTGTGATGATAAACAATGTATTATTTGTATGAAGTACAAGAATGTACAAATGTAATCGGTAATTCATCATTATATTTCTCTAATTTTACTCTGTATATTGCCTCATGTCAGAGTAATAATGACAAATCTCAAAATTTTCGTTAATATTTTATGCTTTCTTTCATGCATTATATTAAATGGTAAACACACATTTTTGCGTTTAACAGACATGTTTAAATATTCTTGTGAATTTTCATTAGAACGAAATTATACAAGGCATAGCTAAATATTGTGGCTCGCAAATTCATTATTAAAAGTGGAATATTCTCAACATAACAATACTTGACAGATGATACAAAAATATTTTTCGAAAACCACAAAAATAGTAGTGTAAATATTTTTTTCATTCCTGGAGATTTGTATACTAATTAAAATAATTACTTAACAAATAATTACATTAGAGACGATTATTTTGGTGTTTAATTACTTTGTTGTCATTTAGGAAACCCAGGGAAATCCCCTGTTTCTTTTGCAGTGTATAACCGCCCAAACATCAAGATAAATCAGAAAGGAAACTGCTTTGGATGTCTTAATTAGAGAGATCAAGCTCGAGAGAATATATACCGTTATTGTGACTTAGAATGAAGAAACGATAAATTTGGAAAACTGGAAATTTTCGCAAAACGCCAAAACGCCAATTTTCGCAAAAACCCATCTAGAGATGTCATGAAAATTTTTCGATGCGCATAATTTTCGTTTTCTTTTTCTGATAACGTCATTATTGTGGGTTGGCATGTGCATTGGCATGTGGGTTGAAATTAATTCATTACCGGCACCACCATGTCTGTGGCGGTTCTATTATACCACCTCCTTGATTCCCAAAGACGCTTTCCGGAGCGTGATGAGATGGGTATCGGTACCAGTTGGGATGCAGTCGGCGGACGAAGCATTGCATAATCATCTCTGATGCTGTACTGCATCTGAGGAGGGCGTAGATATGAATCTTACTGCTCTCAGAAGCGCGAAAGTTTCCGACTATACGGAGGAAGGTGTGGATAATAGGCAAACCCAGTAACAACGCTCCAGAAAGTCGACCTTTACACTACTCTCACAGATTATCTCAGATATTCTGAGAAAATTATGGGATTGACCTTGAGACTTAGCCGAAGATGCATCGGTATTTTGAATGCAATGACCTTTTAGTGTTTCCCCTTTATAGTATCACACACGGAAGAGGGAAATTGAAATTCCCTGCTTCTCTGGCCTTCCTTTGCTGTCACCTATTCAAATCACGAAATAATTCTTCTGATACCACCAAGCTTTTCAAAAGGTTTTCCTGTTTTTTAAACGCATTGTCCGATGCAAAGAGACGTATTTTCTATTTAAATATATGATCTGTATAATACACTACTTAAATTGAACCATCTTAAAACTGATCTACACACTACTACCTGTACTTTCAAATTGCCAAAATTGTACTTCCCTTTCTAAAAATTGAAGGAGAGGACATACAATACGTAAGAGTCTAAAAATGCCGAGTCAGTTTTTCTGTGAGCAAACAATAGTCTAATTTTTTGGACATTTTCTTTTCTTACTCAGCGCTTTGCGCCCCGAGTACTTCCTCGTCTGCCCAATCCTTAATGCAGCGCGTTGAAACCTTTCAAGGCCGAGCGGCAGCGCTGCGCTGGAAGCCCATAAATCCGTCTCAATCGCACATCTGAGACACAGCGAGGGCAACAGTCCTCAGCGCGCGTATCTGAGTAGGGCCCCGGAGGTCCGCAAAGGTCATCGATTGGCGCTGGGTGAAAAAGCGACGGCCTTCGGCTCAAAAGCACACGATTAATGAGGCACGGGCCGAGGGCAACCTGTGGACTTCCCGGAGAAGTAAAGGTGGATTGCTCGCCGGCCCGCTTGGTTGGAGAATGATCCAGCGGACCAACGCGTGGACGATTGTTCGCCCTTCCGACGGGCCAACAGGATAAAAGTATCATTAGACCACTCCTCCTTTACGCCTGTCTAGTTTGGATCTCCGCTGCAAGAACAAACCTAAACAAGCTCCAAATAGTCCAAATCCAGTTTCTTAGAACTATCACAAATGCTCCTTGGTTTGTCTCAAACTCACAGCTCCACAAAGAATTTCAAATTGACTCCATACAGCACCATATGACATATCTCTCACCCCGGTTCTATCACTCCATGCCTCAAATTCCACACCTAGACAACTTCAGACTCCGGAAAACTCCTCATAGAACCCGATTAAAAAATAGATATCCATACCAGGCATTCCTAACCAAATTTGCCGAAATAGATTGTTTTTAGAGGAGTCTGGAAAAGATTTCCTCACCCGAATTAGTTTTTAGTTTCATTTTTGGTAATTTAGAATGTAATCCATCAATACATATGTAAAGTGTTATATGTACTGAACTATGTATGATCTGTAAAAATAAAAAAAATAAAAAAAAAATAAAAAAGGGCCAACAGGCGGGCGACCGGGCTAGGGGGCGAGAGGTCAGTCGCCCTTTGGGTACGAGTGAGCAAGTGGGCATTCAAGCAAGCGAGAAAGTGTGTTTGCGTTTAAGCAAGCGGGCGAGTAAGTGAGTAAGTATGAAAGCAAGCGGGAGAGAAAACGAGCACGCAAGCAGAGAAGCAAGCAAGCAAACGAATCAGAGAGCGAGCAAGGCAAGCAAGCGGGCGAGGAAGCTGGTTGGGTGACGAGCGGGCGAGTGGGCTTGCGAAAGTGTTGTGAGGGCGCGTAAGTAAGTGAACGAGCGGATGAACGAACTGACTAGAGAATAGGCGGCCGTCGGGTGCGCCAACGAATAAATGATGCCGAGGAAGGAAAGGCTATGCATGCGGATGAAACATCTATATAAAGAGCAGTAAAGCAAATCGGACGGAACGTTGGGGTCTACCAACCATTGAAAAAATTATTTACGAAAAATTGTCGCCAGTTAAACTCGAAAATGAGGGGTAGGAGTATGTTTTGTTTTTGGATAGACAGATTTGTTAATAATTGCTCTGATCAAATGCTTGATGACAAACATTATAATTTCAATTAAAACTTAGTAAATTAGTTCTGCTGTATATCTAGATATCTGTAAATGAATACCTTGCCCTAGTTTTTCTTTATTGTATACATTATCTATAATATCACATCACTCAGTGGCGCAAAACGACACTTCTCTATATACGTGTCATAACCTATTAGTCCGGGCGATAATAATAACTACTACTACAATAATAATGAAAATAATTATAATACAAAAGGTATTTGATTGCTCAAATACAGTGATCGACAGTGATTTTGTTAAATGGCTAAATCTACCTGTTTCTTATGTACTTAGCTACGCTAAAGCCGAATACGACCACAAAAATTGCCCATCGGGCTCAGTTTACTCAGACTAAAACTATCTATATTTCCCAGATAGTCACGTGTCGTTTATGCTGCAACGCTAGTTGCTTGCAGCTTTACTACAAGACGGTGGTCGCCAACAATGTATGATATTGTAGATTCCACTCTAGACTTGAAATGTATGCTAAACCGGCCAAATCAGTAGATCAACGTCGCGCATTGCAAAGGGAATTCCAGTGACCCACGTAAACGACGCGCCGACTCGTAAAGGACGACATTGAAGGCCCATATTGCGGAGGTATATCTACAGAATGTGATACAAACAATCAGCACAAAAAGATCTAGTTCGTGATTAAAAATTCTCGAAGAATCAGGCAGAATTGTTGGCATCTCGATTAAAGGGTTCGAACCTACTTCAGCAGGGAACTACAATTACTGTGTATTGCCGACGGGATCAAAATCTCCGATGCCTGTTCACAGAAGAAGGCATCTAATGTGTTGTACTGATGTTGATGGATTACTGAGTGCTTTGGGAGACCATCATGAAGTGAAGGTTGTTTATAGATTCCTCTAAACTGAGTTTAAAAGTCGGGCATATTCATACCGGAAATGAGAAACAAGCTATTTCTCTTGCCTATATAGCCCATACGAAAGACATGTATGGTTTCATGAAACTTAATATAATACCAGCGGTATTCATGGAATATATACTGTGATTTGAAATTTATCGCATTTTTGTTAGGTCTCCAACAAGGATAATCTAAATTTTGCTGTTTTCTCTCCGAGTGAGATGACGGAGATCGCCAAAACCATTTTGTGATGAAGCACAGGCCTCAACGATATCTGATTCCTGGGCAAAAAATGTAACTTTTCAACTCTTTGTAATATTGCACACGCGTATCTTACTCCCTTGCACACCAAACTTGGATTAATGAAAAATTTGTGAAGGTGACATAACATTGGGCCAGGCTTTCCCTACTTCAAGAACAAATTCCCGGGGTTCATTAAGGCGAAAATAAAGAAGGGTATATTTGTAGGACCACAACTGAAGGACCTTATGAGAGATCAGACTTTGAGGAAAGTTGGAATAGTGTTCAAAAGGTTGCATAGATGTCGCTTCGAAAGGTGTAACGGAAATCCTTGGTAATAGAAAAGGTGAGGCATATGAAGAAAAAATGTCGGAACTCCTTCACACTTATAAAGCTCTGGGATGTAACATGTTCTGTATAATGTTCATATGAATTTTCTGTATTCACACTTTGACTTATTTCCTGGAAATCTCGGTGCAACAAACATGGTACGTGATTCCACCAAGACATTTCAACCATGTAAAAATTTTATAAGGGAAATTGGAATCAAAATATGCCTGCAGACTATTGCTGTACTCTAAAAAGGGACATACTCGAACGAAATAAGTAAACAATCGTTCAACATTACATTTTGATTGAGATTATTATACGTATGTGAAGTGAAGAAATCCAATAACTTAACGATAGTGTGTACTTTTTAATTGCCTATTGCAAAACAACCTTGCTCGTTACAAATAAATGCTCTACAAATTTGAAATCAGAGCAACAATTTCCATAAGAAACAATCACTATATTCCATTTAACAGAAAAACAGTTAAATTATGTCCACCAGTGTAATTGGTCCTTCCAGCCGGAGAGGAACCCGGATCTCCCAATTAACGTCCAGTTGCTCTAGTTATTTGAACGGTAAAATATCATTTGCAACATTAATTTTGCTAAGTAGTTAGGATGTTCCTGCGGTAGTTGGCAATTGCGAAATATATTCCCACGTAATGGTTAAAACATACAACTGTGATCAGGTGGTGAAATGAAACTAATAATCTTAACAATAGACACAGTATCTTTCCGATATCTGCTGATTCTGTGTCCGTTCTATGTTCATTACATGGTAACGCCCCCTTGCTTAATCTGTGACTGTCCGAGTGACACCGCGTCGAAGGCTGAGGTGCCAACGTTTCGACCGACATATCGCGGTCCTCTTCAGGGCTGTACTCCTTGCTTCCTCATAGCTAGGGTCTTGCTTCCTCATAGCTAGGGTCTCCCATATTTCTCATCCATCAACCTACAGGCCACTGATTACTGAACTTAATAACCTGTTCTTGAATTTTATATAACGTGTCTTCTTTCCTTTTTCTGTACGACTCTTAACGAGTAAAGAACAATTAATATTATTTAGTCTGATTAAAGTACTCCGGAAAAAATAGCTGATAAACATCAGTAATCAACCATTGTAGAATTAACGACCATGATGAAATGAGGAACGTAATTCACAGTATTTGGTCGGAGTAAGTAGAAACAATTAAACCATTAGTTTGCCAACGTTTCGGAATATTTTAATTCCATTCTCAGGGCTTAGTAAAGAATTGTGGACATTTTAAAGTATCTCAGCAACATTATGTTCGAATTTCAATGTTGCCGAGGCATTTTAAAATTTCCATAATTCTTTAGAAAGCCCTGAAGATGGTATTAAAATATTCTTAAACGTTGGTTTGTTTTCCGACCAAATCCTCTGAACTACTTTCCTTACCAGTAATTAGATTAGAGCAGAGAACTTTACTATCGTGTGGTCATGTGAAACCCATGGTACAAAAAAGTTCGAGTATGTTCCCAATAGCAGATAAGCACATGAGAAACCAGACTGTCAGCTCCAACCTGAGAAAAACTGAAGTGTGACAAAATAAGAATGAAAAAGTTCTGCAAGACGCAGTTTGGAAATACCATATCGTACGGGTACGAAACCAAAGATCTCAAAACGGGTAAATACTGAAGAAAAAGAAGAAGAAGAAGAAGAAGAAGAAGGGGAAGAAGCGAGGGGCTAGCGGAGAAGAATAATGAATAATGAAACATGATTCTGACATATTTTACTCGGATGTGTTTCGCTGCTTCCAAAAAATATTGTTGACAGCCCAGTGCTCAAAGAACTGACCATGCAACCAAAATTATCTGCTTATTAAACTCCAATTAGTGCATCACTTATCCTACCATGAAATTAACTCAGTCAATTGTTCGCTTGCCAGCGTTTCCATCACTTACACAACGCGACCTCTGACCCAAGACTCGCCCATCAATTCCTCTCCTCTCCCCTCTCCTGAGCTGCCTTTACCCTCCTCTGCCTCTGTGATGGGTTCATGACATCATGATACATGTGACCTATGGCCACGGATGTTCATCATTGCTGTCAATCAACGTTGCAACGTATAATACAGTGTTAGATCGATTACAAAAAAGACCAAATTAGAGTTACGTGGTCTCAAAATAATACAGGAAAATTCAGGGAAATCGAAAACAACTTTCTCAAATAGGTGGTTACCGGACCAGTCCCTAACAGACCACGAACCGCACGCGATCTTTCCTTCCTCGTCTTTGTTTCCTCTTTTTCCCCTAAACACACTCTTAACACTCACATGCAGTGCACCTCCACACATGATGGGAGAGCGGTCTGGAGCTTTGAGCTGGTTCCAGCTGTTGCGATCCAGCGTGGGAGATACTTGCCGGAGGGGAACTTTGTAACCCAATTCGTATAGATCGGCGCCGTATCTCGTGTTCCAGTGCGTGGGAAAAATCGGCATTCCCTAATGTTTAACATGCACTACACTAACGGAACTCATGTCCGTAGCAGTTGACGTGCCAGGAATTATGAAGTAGTCAATGGGATGAAAATTCAGTTTAATTGCTAATTACTCGCTCATACAATATATTTGTGGGAATAATGGAAATTAATTATGATTTCAATCTTAAAATTTAGTCAGCTGATCCCCTATGTGTACTATTCTTGGAGTAGTTTGCTTTGATATTACAGTAAGTGAATACAGTTATCACTTCCTCCTCCTTCGCCTCCTTCTCCACCTCCGTCGCCTTCATCCAATTAGACAAAGAAACAGATAGACAAATACCCTCGCCTCCGTCAATGTCTTCATCATCTTCACTTCCCCAACCCTCCCTCTCACACACGTATATATTCTCTCACATTGTACCTTCATCCTTACTCCGCCTCCCCCTTCACCTACACCACTGCCTCGCCTCCGCCGTTTGGTACAGATGTAGATACTTGAGCATTATTTACATCTACTACAATCATTGCCGTCCCCTCCTACTCCACATCTACCCCCTTTCCAACTTCATCGCTTCTACACTACTACTTCCATCTCCAGCACCTTAACGTCACAATATATATATATATATATATATATATATATATATATATACTCATATATATATATGTATATAAAACTGCCTCCTGCATCTCTTACTCTTCCATCTCAGCCTCCATCTCAGAAACAAGCACCAATGCTACTGGCCTCCATCTCCGCCTCCACCTCCGACTCCGCCTCCGCCTCCGCCTTCGCCCATGCCTCCTCGCGAGCGCAGCGTTTTTAGAACCCAATTAAATGGAAATGTC
Organism: Teleogryllus occipitalis; assembly: GCA_011170035.1. NCBI lineage: Eukaryota > Metazoa > Arthropoda > Insecta > Orthoptera > Gryllidae > Teleogryllus > Teleogryllus occipitalis. Next base: position 38,529 of record BLKR01000446.1, read on the forward strand.
GATGCGAGGGTTTTGGTTCTGGAAAATTCGACGGTTTTGTAGCTTGGCTCCATGCCAGCCGCCCAAGTCCTCATCGTTCTCTCATTTCTCCTCTCAGTCGTTCGTATTAATAGCAGATCCATTGCCAATGAATTATTTTCGGGCTGCAGATGCGATTGTGATTTCGGCTTGTCGAAAAGTTAGATATACTTGTATATGCATTACAAGCGAAGAACACTACAGTTGAATCAGTAATATTTCCCAAAAATGATTAATATAATGGAATCAAAATTAAGAAATCCAAAATTAAAATATTAGTTTTCAGAAAGGAATTACGAATCATTATTCACATAAATTTGTTTGCTTCAGATTTAGTAGGAACTAAGTAACATTGTCTCAAGAACATTATTTGGTGAGGTCTGAACTGTTGCAACAAATGTCTCAGAACGTGCACAAGACACATTGATTAAAATAAAAAAAATTATTAATAATTAAAATAATATTCATTTTAAAAGTGCTAAGCTTTTTATACTGAAATTTGAAAAATAGACATATTTAGTTAATACAGTACATCTCAAGAGAATGTCTCACTTGCCAGTATGTTGTGGGTTGAAATCATTAGATTGATGATCCTACGTTCCATCTCCTCATCCATTACTATTTTATTTAAAACTGAAAGTAATTAGTCACTGTTGGTAAAGACGAATTTAATTGACAATTCGGACGAATATTTTGTATTTAACGTTCATGTAGGAGTTAATAAATGAACAAATTCCCTCTCAGATCACGTTTTTCTTTCTTTTTCTTCGGATTTATAGGATAAAATCATTTAACTGGTGGAAAAGAAACAACTTCATTGACTAACATTTATTATAGATATACTTGAATATTGTTTCAATTGATTGATTGACTGATTTTTTCGTGTTTCTGGACACGTCAACTGCTTAGGTCATTAGTCCCGTTAGTGTAGTGCATGTTTTTTTCTCGGGAGATGGCGGCCCCCGCTGAATGGCGAGATCCGGCGCCGAAGTACCGTCGGCTAGTAGGGTTTCCCCCTAACCAGGACTCTCCCACCAGCGAGGCACCACCACAGCCGGGACAAGCTCTAAGCTCCCGACCGGTCTCCCGGAATATGTGGTAGTGTAGTGCATGTCAGTGTAAGTGTGTGTAAGGGGAGAGGATAGGACAAGAAAGAGGAAGGAGAGATCGCGCGCGGTCCGTGGCCCGTATGATAGGATACTGCTCCGGCATTCGCCTGGTGTTGATCGGAGAAACCACGGAAAACTACCGATCAGAGCAGCCGGCCACTAGAATTCCCCTCCAGACAGCGACTGAATTCGACCTAGCTGAAAAGATCGTTGTTTCAAAATAAAAGTATTGATAAAATACGGATTTAAAAAAAATGGACCTGGAATTTCTTCAGGACTAATCTCTACACTATTGCATTCAAAGGGATGAAACTTTACCCAATTTTTCATCATTATCCAAAGAGCAAAATTATTAGTACGTTAAATCACGAATATTCACACAATTTAATTCTTAAAAATTACATTCAAGCTGGCTCGGCCGGAAGAGACTGACTACCAACATGACTTCTTTTAAGGCACTACGCTTTCTTATCATTAAGCTTTTGTTTCTTCTGGTGACAAAGTGGGAAGAATATTAAACTTTTTCTCCAGTATTCTGCCATTATTATATAATTTACTTTCCTTTACCGTAAACAATTTGACGTGCATTGCGTTGTGTGTTGTATTTAACGTAGTGCTGTGCATCCAGTTGCGTGATACATTCATTCAGAACAAAGTAGTAAGTTGTGCTTATCGTTGGTAATTGTAGGTTGTAGATTAAGACAAAAATTATTTGTAGCATGTGTCGTTAATCGTTTACGATCAGTAATAACTTTTTCACACTGACTACAAACTTCAGCCAATAACAAACCACCCTTACTAATTAGTTTACAAATAGATAAAGCAAATAGGTAGACTAATTTTTACTGCTTATTAGTACAAAAGTTCACGAATCGTCGTACAATTTAATAAATTAATTCATAAAAATCACGCCCAATGGGCAACGTCGGATGTTTCTGCTTCTACTCAAAATAAAAATAGGTTCGCAAATATGTTTGTCACGTCTTTGTACCTTACTAACAACACCAACCATGTTATCACGAAAACATGGAAAAGTGTCCAAGTGAGAAATATGTTATTAGTCTCCGTTGACAATATTGCAAGGAAGTAAGTGTGAAGGCAGGGCAAAAACAGGCATGTAATATGAATGTACAGCAACTACTGTAATATAATTCTATAATGTTATTTGAAGTTCTTTAGAAACAAATTATCGCTCATTCCCGACTAATGTCGAAATATAAGTAGATTCGACGTAACTTGTCAACTTCAACGCGCTATTTTAATTAAAACCTGATTGATAACCAATCCTAATTAACTTCCCGTGAATCTAGTCCACATCGAATATATTTTTTTAGGGCTAGGGGTAAGAAAATTTCGAAGGAGTCTCTTTTTCTCCAAAGCCGAGAAAAGCTCGCCTCAGTCTCGTCTGGGCCTGTCCACCGGTACGCAGAGAAGCCATCAAGGGAACGCGTGAACCTTGGGTTTCCGCCGCCGACCGCAGGCGCTTCCAGCCCAATTAAATGGAAATGGCTGGTGCGCGGCGCGCCGGTGACTCGGCGCCTCGCTTGGCCGCGCCGGCCAAGGCGGTGCGAGTGACGGCGCGGGGCGCGGGCCGTGACACTGGCAGACAGCTCGCCGAGGAAGGTGTTGAAAGAGACGAAGAGGAAGAAAAGACTCGGGACAGAAGGAAGAATTGAAGAAGGAAGCGAATAAGATGAAGGAAAGTCTAACTCGATGGAGGAGAATTGTATGAAGTACGCGTAGGGAATCGGCGAGAAGGACAAGGACGAGGCAGAGAATAAGAAGTAGAAGGCCGGAAGAATTGGACGGAATAGTAGTAAGAAATGTAAAAGAAGATGGAGAAGGAGATGAAGTCGTCGAAGAGGGGAATATGCATACATGAAAGGGATAGTGTTGAAACAAGGAGATTGCAAGTGACGAAGAAGAGGAGGTCCTGAAGACACTCAAGGAGAACGAATGAACGACTTTACAGAGAAGGTGAAGTGTGAAGACACTGAGGCTGCAGGCGTCACATATTGAGTGGAGCTAAGGCAGTCCGTGGAGGAGACGATCCTGGTTGAGGACGCAGGTACGCGGAGGCGGCTGGGACGGGCAGAGCGGGGCGGGGAGGGGACGCGGAGGAGTTGATTGCGATCGGTTGTGGGGCGGGGAGTGGGCGGGAACAGGCGATGGCAGGAGCAACAGCCCGCAGTCACGACTCTCGCCTCCGCCCCCAGAGCTCACGCCTCCCTCTGGTTTAACGCGCGAATGAGGCGGCGGCGGCGGCAGCGGCGGCAGCGGCCCAGCAATGAACACGACGCCCACGCTCGCGAACGCCCCCGACCGCAACACTCTGACCGGCTTACATGGCTCAAGGCATCAACAGTTGTCGCTGCGGTGCCTCCGACCGGGAGGGCCAGGGACTTTCAACTCCCACACAACGTGGTGGACACCATTGTAGTGGCGCGCTCTCCTGCAGAACCTTCTTACAGGAACTAAAATACGAAGTGCTACGAACCGATAGCGGTAGCTCAGTGCATCAACTGATGTCACTGCAGCGCCTCTGACCGGGAAGTCCTAGGTTCGAGTCCTGACGGCGCCAGGATTTTTTGACAATAGCTTTTCAGCTAGGTCGAATTCAATCGTTTCAGCGTTTTTCATCGTTTTCAGCGAGGAGAATTCTAACGGCCGACTGCTCTGATCGGTAGTTTTCCGTGGTTTCTCCGATCAATACCAGGCGAATGCCGAAGCAGTACCCTACCAAACGGGCCACGGACCGCGCGCGATCTGTCCTTCCTCTTCCTTGTCCTATCCTCTCCCCTTACACACACTTACACTAACATACCCCACACTACCACATATTCCGGGAGACCAGTCGGGAGCTTAGAGCTTGTCCCTGCTGGGCGGTGCCCCGCTGGTGGGAGAGTCTCGGTTAGGGGGAGACCCCACTAGCCGACGGTAGGTCGGCGCCGGATCTCGCCGTCCAGCGGAGGAAGATCACCGCCATCTCCCGAGAAGAAGCATGCACTACACTAACGGGAGTAATGACCAAAGCAGTTGACGCGCCCGGAAACACGAGAAAATCAATCAAGCTACCAACGGTACTTAAAACGTGTGTGGCTGGTGCATGAGTTCTTGAGACGCAAGCGGGCGCGTAATGTTACAAAAATATAGCGTCAATGTTCGCGCTGTATATATTATGAATAATTGAGCATTTAGAAGACACTTTTCTTATATTTCACAAATTAGACAATTTTTATGTGTGGAAGTTGACGAGCCTAACCTGCAGCTGCACCCGGCGACACCAGTATCGTAGCCTCCTCCTGCTTTGTACTCTGTTTTGATGGAGAGTTGCTAGGCGCTGGAGAGAGCGTAGGGATCCACTTCCTATGGAGAAAGGATTTTCGACATTTGCTACGTAGCTACATGGAGTTCAGTCGCTGTCTGGAGAAGAATTGTAGTGACAGACTGGTGTGACCGGTAGGTACGGTTTTCCGCAGTTTCTCCAATCAAGACAGGCGAATTCCGAAGCAGTTCCCTAATAAACAAGACGCAGACTGCTCGCGATCTTTCCTTCCTCTCCTTGTCCTATCATTACCCCTTACAAGCACTTACATGCACTACTACGCTACCACACTGCCTATGTTACTAATTTCGAAAATTCGCATAAAATGAGGGGAAACTAATCAGTCTCTGCACAAGGAAGGGGGACAAGGAAGTAGTTGGGAGTAGCCTGGTAGTTGGTAGTAGCCTGGAACTATAGAAAAATACAAATACAACGAAAGTGGAAAGATTTTGGTAATACAAAAATTTGATTGGTTTATTCTGCTTATTCTCATTATGTGTGTACCGACTTTATCGTCATACGCAGTGCGTCACTGCGTACGACGACTGACCTCATGCGAGGAGCAAGAAACTAGTGGTGCTACAACACCATACTTTTTTGCATTAATTGTAATTGCTCACATTATTTGCAGCACATCTTACAGACAAGCAAGAATAATTTGACACAAATTATTGAACATCCAGAATTAAAGGCCATCCAATATATTGCATTATGGATGCATTCGAAATTACGATATCATTACCTTATGCATATCAGTATGTAGTACATTTTCCCCGACTTTAATCAAGTTGAATATATCATTTTATTGAACTTAGAGAACATTGTAACATTAACGTTTGGTAAATCAAGCCGCATTATCTTATCTCTCCTATCTTGTCGCCGTTCAACAGTGAACTTCTCAAACATCTTTACCGGGAGCGGTAGCTCAGTGCATCAACTGATTTCACTGCAGCACCTCTGAGCAGGAGGTCCTAGATTCGAGTCCTGACGGCGGCAGGATTTTCGACACTAGCTTTTCAGGTAGGTAAAATTCAGTCGCAGTCTGTAGGAGAATTCTAGCGGCCGGCTGCTCTGATCGATAGTTTTCTGTGGTTTCTTCGACCAACACCAGGCGAATGCAGGTGCAGTACCATAACAAACGGGCCACGGACCGCACGCGATCTTTACTTCCTCTTCCTTGTCCTGTCCTATCATCTCCCCTTACACACACACACACACACACACACTTACACTGACATACACTACACGACTACATATCTGAGATGACCGGTCGGGAGTTTAGAGCTTGTCCTGGCTGGGGCGATGCCCCCCAGGTGGGATAGTCTTGGTTAGGAGAAACCCCGCTAGCCGACGTTAGGTCGGCGCCGGATCTCACCATTGAGCGGGGGAAGTTCACTGCCATCTCCCGAGGAAAAAAGCATGCACTACACTTACGGGACTAATGACCTAAGCTGTTGACGCACCCGGAATCACTAACCAATCAAATATATATCGCTGCATTGTATAGCAAGTACGGTGATAATATCAAATAAATATGGAATAAAATACTGACTTTAAATGGTAAAAAATAGAATAGTGTTATATTCATGAAAACCACTCGTTTTTACACCAATTACTTGTCATTTCCGCACCTTTCCGTGCTAAGAGATATCCGTTTTCACATGCAAGTCAGTTAAATTAAAATTGATTTAATGCTTAAATAGTATTAAATGTAGTCTTTCTTTTCGAGATTCCAATGACTGACTTCAAGCACATCTCATATTACATTAGGAGAGTGACGATGGTATTTTTTCTGTAGTTTATTAACAATAAATTAATAACTTGTATGTGAATAAGGCTTCATTCACCTGCATATACCTCACAAATAACTTACGTAAATACTGTTTCATTTTTGTAATCATCTGTAAATATGGTTTCACTTCTTCTGCCAAATCGCCTTCAAAAAGTGTTCCAACTTCGGGCGTTTATTTTTCAAAAAGTTAAAATAATGTGAAATATGTAAATGAACGAATTTTATTATAAGTACGTTGGAAGATATGTCAGTTGAATATTACTCACTTCTAGCTTGGCCTTTCACTTTGTGATCATTCGAATAAATGTGTAAATTTGAAGCAAATACTACAAACGTTTCCAATACTTCCTGCTAATCCTATGGAATACGAAAAGCTAACGTTAAAAACAATATAATAAGTTTACTATTATTATAATACGTTATTTACCATTTCATTTTGTACATATATACATTGTTTACATATAGTACATATTTACATTTACATATATACATATTTTACATTTTTACATATAATTAGAGACAAATCGATTCCCTAATCTCTAAAACTCACCTCAAAGTTAACTCATAGCTATAAAAAAGTTGAGTTTTATTTACGCTGAACATCCTAACAATAACATTGTGTAATGTATCTAGAACATCCCAATCAGAACTGTGTACTAAAATAATTATCACTTTAATTATCCGATTTTTCTAATTACTTTTTATAATTTCAATAATTAATGTATTCTGAAACTCTGTTAAACATAATTTCATATGTACAATAGTATTATTAAATGGTATTTAAAACATACCATCTGTATATTCGAAATTTCCAGATCAATTTGCAATGTAGCAGTGGTAGAGCATATGATAAATCACTACGACCATATGTTTAAAAAATGCTTTTAGATCAAAAAAGTATTTCCCTATCCTGTGAAAAATGTTGGCCGAAAAGCAGGGACATAAGCTGTTCTACAGAAATTTATTTTGTTGGTTGACAACAATCCCTATACCAGACAACACTCGCGTACAAAGTGACATTATTTGCTAAGTACTGTGTCTGCATTTTGCTTTATCTTGTGAACTTGTCTGTTGAATAATCTAATCTTCAACCTGAGAGGTAACATAACATTTTTCAAGCATTGGTGAGCAGTTGGGCGTAGAGACGGCTAAAATAGTGGTAAAATATTAATAACTGTAATAGTTGTTTTACGTATCTGTTGCAAACAATAGTCTGTGCTCTTTTATATCCCTACTAGTTTAGTTCATATTTCTGAACTTCACATTTCCATTCTCAAATTATTTTACAACAGACAAAGGCCACATAATTTTCCTCTTCTTCACTACATGTCCACGCCATCAATCTTTCTGGCTGGTAGACTGTGGTTGGATGGTTGTGATTCCGTGCGCGTCAACTACGGAGGTGTTTAGTTCCGTAAGTGTAGTGCATTTTCCTCTACGAGAGGTGGTGCTGATCTTCCCCCACTGGATGGTGAGATCCGGCGTCGACCTACTCGGCTAGCGGGATTTCCCTAACTAGGAATCTCCCATCACCGGGGTCACCCCCCCCTCAGCCGGGACAGGCTCTATGCTCCCGACCGGTCTCCCGGCATGTGTGGCAGTGTAGTGCACGTTAGTGAAAATGTGTGTATGTAAGGGATGAGTGTAGGAGAAGGAAGAAGGAAAGATTGCGCGCGGTCCGTTGCCCATTTGTTAGGGTATTGCTTCGGCATTCGTCTGGTTTTGATGGGATAAACCACGGAAAACTACCGATCAGAGCAATCGGCCGTTAGAATTCGACCTCGCTGAAATGCTAGTGTCGAAACTCCTGCCGCCGTCGGGACTCGACCTAGGACCTGCCGATCAGAGGCACTGCAGTATCATCAGTTGATGCACTGAGCCACCTCTCCCGGTCTGGTAGCCTGAGGAACGTGTTTGCTCGACACGCGTGGTCTTGTTAACCCTAAGAATCCCTTCATCTCGCACAAGATCTCGGTCTGTTAACATCGTGCTGCTGCCGCTGCTGGTGCGGCTCCGAAGGTGTCGCGGAGCGGCGGAGCAGAAGTGCGACCGCCTTCGGCCTAAAGCCAGCGGCAGCAGCGGCGGATGTGGCGGCGGCGACGACGACGGCAACGACGACGAAGACGGCGACGTTGACAGGGACAGAGAACGCGGAGCGCGTTGCTTGGACGGGGCGCATTCCGCCGCCAAAGACGCACCGCACGCATACACACACACCCTCGCAGCCGCTCGCCTCCACCAACCTCTTCACTAACTGCAGAGGTGGGCCGAGTTCTGCCGCTGTCTGGAGAAGAATTGTAGCTGCGGGCTTCTCTGATCGGAAGTTTTGCGTGCGTGCTCCGATTAACACTAGTCGATTGCCGGAGCGGTTTCCTAACAAATGGGACACGGTCGCGCGCGATCTTTCCTTCCTCCTCTTTGTCCTATCCTCACCCCTTACATACACACACTTTCACTCATATCACATGCCTTACATTATCATACATGTCGGGAGACTAAGCTTAGAGCTTCTGCCTGCTGGGGCGGCGCCCCACAGACGTATATGTCGGCACCGGATCTCTCCATCAATAGGGGAATCACCGCCACTTCCCCATGGTAAATCATACACCACATTTACGGGCCCGAAATTACTAATCAATCAATTAATCCACCAACCTTTTTGCTATCGTACCGTTGCCACTGCTATGGTGTCGCTATCCCGGGTTCCGACTGCGGTAGATTTTGGACATTCTCTAATGTGGCTTGTCCTACCGCTCTCAACTATGGTTTTCCGTGGTTCCTTCTCTCTCTCTCTCTCTCTCTCTCTCTCTCTCTCTCTCTCTCTCTCTCATATATATATATATATATATATATATATATATATATATATATATATATACACACCAGACGAATGGGGTAGCAGTACTTTCCTTTATCGTCGTTCCCTCCTCTCCATGTTCACACGCACACTTACGAGTACAAGCATTACAATACCATACATTCCAGGAGCTTAGAGCTTGTCCCGGCTGGGGCGTTGCTCAGCTGGTTGGAGGTACCTGGATGGGGAAGTACCCCGCAAGCCGATATCTAGGTCAGCGTGGGATCTCACTATCCAGTGAGAAGAACACTGCTACATCCTCGGAAAAACAATACACTACACTTTCGATACTAATGACCATAGCAGTTGACTCACCCGGAAACAAAATAATGAATTAATCAAGAAAATCAATTGCTGCTTCTGTTGAAATTTGTGCTATTTCGAACTTTCTGTGTTCCTGCTACACCTGTGAGGTTTGCAGCTCCTGTGAAATCGCACTAGACTGATATTCTCACATTATTACCTTCTTTTCAGATTCCGAAACAGAAAAAGGTCAATTGTAGACAAGCGATATACAGGATGAACTCATATAGAGTTCTTCCATTTCAATGGAAGTTAGTGTTATTTCGTACACTTCGTACGTCACAGTAGATACGAACACTTTGTGCTTTCGTCACCGAAAACCATCTCAACATTTCCATCTACTCTGGATCAGGTGCACCGCCACATTACTTTCTATTCTGAGATGGTATTCAATACATCCGCTAGCGCCATAAACGTAGATGGATCCTGAAAATCTTTCAAGGAGGGGAGACTTCAGTACGCTCCTTCCTGAATATTTGTTAAATAATACGTTTTTGCCACCTGAACAGCCGGGGTGACTAAGAATGAGTACCGACTGAGCGCCTCGGTCCGAATGGTCCCGGGTTCGAGTCCCGCCTTGAGCAAGGTTATTTGTCTATCCCTTGCTTCTCGTGTAAGTCTTGTCGCGAAGGGCCTCCCGTTCTGCTAGCATCAGAGGAGCTCGCGAGTGTGAGGGTGTCTTGTGTATTGTGGAATACGCGTGCCATCGAGACGCAAAGGGTAACCAGCTGTCGGCTAGATAAAAGTCCTAGAAAAAGATGTATTTTGTTAATAATTAGCTTGAGGGGGAAGTATATTCATAATAACATTAATCCGTTGGATGTTATGCGTTCCACATGTGCAAATTTCTTGGAAGAAATCAAGAGAATTTCGCAAGAAAGTGATTTTAGGGGCGACCTGCCCTCTGGCCTCCCTGGACGCCGCGCCGGGCAGCCGGCCCTGGGAGGCGGCCGGGGACGCCGGGCCACGCGGGTGCGGCGGCGCGGGGCATACATTAGCGGCCGTCGATGGAATCGGATCATTCGGGTAAAAAAGCTGCATATCTTAGGCAAATGCCGCCGCGGGCCGGGCCGGCTCGTTTGGGGCGGGCTGCCGAAAAAGCGGACCGCCCCGCCCCCTCCCGCGCCAGCCCCCCGCGCCGCGCCGCGCCGCTGAGAAGGCATTGTTCGGCGATGGAGGTCGCCGCCGCCGCCGCCGCCGCTACTGTCTTCGCCGCCGCCGGCCTCTCTGCGGTTCGGGGTCCCGATCAAGGTCTCCGAAGGCCCTAGGCTAGCTGGCTATTCAAGCGGCCACGTGGACTACTTTTGGATTGTTATGGGACGATTGCCGCTCATGTACTGAAATTAAACTTTGTTTTGAGTTCGTTAATCGTTATTCGCGGTTATTTGTATAAAGTTTATAACTTTATATTTGTATAAGTACGAATTTGGGAGCTAAGTTTTTTTTCTGTTTTTTGTAATTCTCGTCTTGATGGATTCCTTAGTTTTATCGTTCCATTTATCTCGACATTTGTTTGTAGCTGTTTTCTTCGCGAAATGAAAGCTAGTCAGTTCTTGATAGTTTTATAAGCAACTATATTAATTTGAGAACCTGCATGTCATTCGTTGTTTATTCCTGAAAGAACACTTCTAATGCTGGTGATGAAAGGTGGTAAAGTTGTGATGTCCCTCTTGGTTGTGACCAGGTATTTTTAAAAATAAATGGACAAACTGAACTGTCTTCAGTTCACAATAGTCCAGACATTATCTAAAGCAATCAAGTTATAAAAGATAAAAATGGAAAAAATACGAACTACCCAAGAGTAAATTTGTATTAATGTCTTTAAACGCCGTAGAATATTAATCCGAAAAGTTTCAAAGTAAAATTTTTCACTTTTCCAACTCCCATTTCTCGTATAAATTCCCATTGTGTTGGTAGTTTCTGAGACTTCAACGCCAAGTGCTCCTTATTTATTTCCAATACACTTTTGTATTACGATAGCTTCTTAAACTTCAATTGTCAAAATACGAGTGTCATTTCGTAATTAAAATTCGTATATTGAAATGAGCAATTTCATTTCAAAATCTTAAAAATTAAAATTTTTTATACGTAAGAAATGAAACAATGAAGAGTGTTTGAGAAACAAAACAGTAACAAAGAAATGAAGTATGGATGAGATAATGGAAGTAAGAGTAGTTTCAGACATAAATAGATTAAAGCCAAAGTTAAATGTATTGGCAAAACCCATTGTAAATAAAAGGACATTTAAATAACTTTTGTTAACATTTAGTCAGCAGACCACATAGAATTTAGCAACAGTCACATTACAGTTAGTCAGCGGCGAATGACAAAGATATAGTGAGTTTATGAGAAGAGATATAGTGAGTTTATGACAAAGATATAGTGACTTAAGCGGTAAGGAAAGTAGTACAACAGAAGTGGTATGGTAGCAATTAAGTCGTGATAGCGCAAGGGCGAAGAAGATGGAAGGGGACGGGCACACACGGTGACATCGCCCAAAGTATGCCGGGCAGAAATAATAATAATAATAATAATAATAACAATAATAATAATAATAATAGTAGAAAAATAGTCCAAGAAAACCTTCAAAAATTGATTTAACTTGGCGAAAAGCCCATTGTTATTTGAGAACCAGGTCTTCCTGTGAACCAGCAATGTGTAAACACAAATAGTAATAACAATAGTAATAATAATAATAATAATAATAATAATAATAATAATACATGGAATGAAATAGAAACCAAGGGCTTGCGTGATATTCAAATCAGTATCAGAATGGATGAATGATAATTGGATCAAACGTGTGAATGAGAATTGTTACTTTTCTTTTTGGTAACAATTGTTATTTGTTTGTTTATTTTACGTACATATGTGATTCATGTTTGTAGATTATATTTAAATGATTACACCAAAATGGATAGAAAAAGGACTTATTTAAAAGGATAAATGATTTATCACGGAAAATTCAAAATAATGCTTGAGAACAAATAACAATACACGATGCGGTCTGGCTGTTTTCTTAAATATTAAGAAAGTCAAATCAGAAACCCTGTATATGACCACAAATAATAATAATAATAATAATAATAATAATAATAATAATAATAATAATAATAATAATAATAATAATAATAATAATAACAACAATAGTTTTTCTGTGATTTTCGTTTATTATGCGGGTTCTGCAGAAGAGTACCGTGAGAGCTAAAAATTATCATATGTCATTAGTGCGAACTATATTAGAATATACCACGATATGTCCGGACCCATACTAAACTTCCTAGCAAGGTGGATAGGTCCAGCGCAGAGGATCAAATTTTTATCAACAAATATAAATCTCTGTCATACACAAACAGTACAACACTATACAAAACAATAATCAGACCACTACTGCTTTATGCATGCCCCATATGGGATATGGGATCCAGCTTGGAATGAAATTCATGGTCGTTTAGGAACAGGTTACATAACATGCAGTTCATAGCCCAGTGCAGTGAGATGAAGTGAAGTGGATTGCTGTGAAGATTTGTGCGGTGTAATTATGCATTATTTTGTAGAGTATGGTATTGTTGATCAATGTTAGCTTAATGAATGTAAAGTAAGTGTAAAGTAATGAATGTAAAGAATATTTTGCCACAATACTCCTTACGCTACGTAAATGCAGAATACTCCACCATACTACTTAAATGCAGAATTAATTAATCTAATCTAACTTTTGATGCGCTTTTCCCCGATAACTTGGGTGCTAGCCGATAATAGGAAAACATAAAAAGCCAGACAATACGAATAGAACATATGAGTTATAGAGTGGACAGAATTATTAAACAAAAGTATAAGTAAATTGACAAAATTATTATTTGGGAGGGAAAGGTTTTAAAAAATCGAAATACATATAACTCCTTACCTCAAGTGAAGGCAGGCCATTCTGAATACATTAATGCATTTTACATTATTTTCCGCTGGTTGACCTAATGCCGGCTTCTGTGGATGCAAAGGCGTTGTAAGGACGTAGCGTTCTAATTACGTCACGTCATAAAGATGTAAAAAAATTATAACGCCTATTTTCGTAGCAGTGAGATTAAACTTTTTGCAGGTTCTCATTACTACAAAAAGGATTTTCGAGGTTGCGTGTGGGAAGGCAATTTCGTTCGCTGCCCAAATCACTAGTCTTCCCCTCTCCCGCGGTCACTTCCATTATTGTTTCTAATTCGTGATTTCGGGCTAAGAATTTCAGAATAATAATTCTTGAAATAAGTCAGATATGATCATCTTAAAGGAAATGTTTAATGCTCGTTTTTCTTTAAATTATATCCCTATATTATTCATAATTTTCCTCGTTAAATTTATTATTTATGGCCATTAGACAAGTTGTTTAATTTGGAAACAACCTTTCTCCATTATCAAACTTAAAAATGTATTGATTGTTCCAGTTTACATAACAGGAAATAAATCTACGTTAATTAGGATTTAATCAATCTAAAAAAGAAAATGAAGCCTTGACTGCTGTATTAACTGTTTTAAGAATAATGGTGACATCAGAATTGAGTCTCGAAAATAAATCCGTTCATTTGCGGGCAATACTTTGTAATGGACCTATCGCAAAAAATTATTTATAGAGAAATTAATATTATTTAATTTATTTGAAGAATTTTAAATATCTTCTGAAATGAATATTGCGTCATGTACGACTGTAGCAACACTCTTTAATTCTGTTTGAAACGGCAACACCTTCATCACTATAAAACATCATGACACGACCTTTTCCGAATGGATAAGTGGTTCAGCGTTTCTCACGATTCAGGCCTTATTCTACGAGGCAAAGGAACTCGTGAAGGTCAACTATATTGTCCATGAAAGCATATGTAAAATTTGGACCCTCTGAGCAAATGCTTACTGGCCAGAAGAAATGAGAAAGTCATGTCACGTCACTCTGTGGTTTATTTAGTTTCCCAAGCGATGCGAAGGTTCGCCAACATCCGCCACCACATCCGCCACCGCCGAGAACATCGCCGCCGCTCCGTCAATGAACTTCATCTTCGTCGCCCTCGAGCCAACGAATCTGCTGACACAATCAGAGCACCAGAAACAGTGGTGGTTTGTAGCTCCTTTTTCTCTCAGAAATGGATTTTATACCTCGTGACACTACTCATGATCTCAGAACACTACCTCTAATACCACATTGGCTTAGGAGGCTCACGCCATTTGACGTCACTGCAGTGCCTGAGGGTTTGAGTTCGTCAATGACAGGGTTTTCGACACTAGCTGGATAACTCCCTGAAAGACTTGTAGTCGAACAGGTAGAAATAAATTTAAAAATAAAAAGCTTTATTTTTATAGGTCGAATTCCGCCACTGTCGGAAGAGAAATTCTAGCGGCTGGCTGCTCCGATCGCTGCTCCGATGTTTCTCCGAACACCAAGCGAATTCCGGAGTTCTTAACAAACGTGTCACGGACACACATACTTACATTTTCATGAAACACACACTACCATCCATGTCGGGCGCTTGTAGCTTAACCCGGCTAGGGCGGTGCCTCACTGGCGGGAGATATCTAGTTGGGAAAAACGCTATCTAGGTCGGCGCTGGATCTCACTATCTAGTGGGGGAAGTTCACAAGCGAGAAACTACAATTACGGAACTAATGATCTTAGAATTTGACTGGAAACACGACATAATCTAATACAATATTCCTCATCTCTGCCTCTGAGGCGCAAGGGTTTGGTGCTGAGTCAAATGTGGAGGGTTTGAGTCAGCTTTCACATACCCCCTCGTGACTTATCGGATCATCGAAAGTATTCACCTGTCATCATTCTTCCTTCGTGATTTCGTAACATTTATGACATTCATTCGTGACTTCATGCAGTGACTGTCAATGGCAAAATCGCCACTGCGATCCCTTCTCAGGAAAAGGGAAAGGATCAAGGAGTAAGCGTCGGTCCTCGCCAACGCTTGTGAATCCAGTGTGACATTCATCACATCATTCATGATTTTATCGCCACTTGTACACCCAACGCAGCACGATCGCTCCACCAATACGCCCGTCAGCTGAGCAGAACTGCCTCACCTACGTCAATAGACGAACCACCACTGCAGCCGCCACCGCTGGTCCTTCCAATCCGCCACACTCCTCGCTTGGTACTGGGCTCAACACCACCACCTTTACTTGCCATCAGCAATTGCAACCGCAAATCGAGGCACCTTTAACATCACAATCATTAATGATAGGGATCTGCCGCCGCCGCAATGCTGATCAGAGTTACCAATATTCACATTCATTCCCATTGCCGTTACGATATTCGGCGATGCGTTCTACTAGCACGCTACCTTTTCTGATATGTGTTTTTTGATATTATACTTTTTCTCTATACTACCATGTGTTATATACGAGTCGTATTTCCAAAGCTACAGCCAAAGCAACTTCTATAAGTCCCCTCTGGAACGATATTATGATGGATCACGTTCAGCACTAATTTCAGTATTGCACAAACTATCAAAGCATTATCTGTCACTATAGGTGACAACACGAAGACGGTACAAATACTAGTTGCCCTTAAAACGGTGGTATCAAATTTACATTAGAGGAACATTGTTTTTAATGAGATGCCATGTGTTGTAAACGTCTCATTTGTTTCTTCTCCAGGCAATACATTATTTTTTAAACCGGGTTCTTTGTCGTCTTCATTATTGGTGACATGCATTTGCTGAGCTTGCCTTCAGAAATATCCGACTTTTTTCTTCACATCGACCCTGTTGCATGACCGTTAGTAAGACATCCGTTATTCTTTTCTTTAAACTGTCTTCAGGATTCTTAATGTCTCTTCAGGATTCTTCTGTTATTTCCTCTCGTCATTCCTTTCTTCCTTCCTTTCCTCTTTTAATTCCTTGCTTCCTTTAGCTTTCGGATCTCCCTTCTTTCCCGCTTCACTTATTTGCTTCTCTCCTCCCTCCTCTCACGCAGATCGCGTGAAGATTCTTCCCACACCTCATCTCATCACCCTGGCGGTGCCCGTCCGCACGTTCGTATCCACACTATCAGCGCATCGTCCGGCAAAGGGGGCGGGGCGGCGGATTCGGCGGGCGGACGGTGCCGCCCCCGCACTCTCGCCCGCCCGCCCGCCCGCCCGCCCGGATGACGCAACCGCCGCCGCCGCGAAGGTCAGCGGAAATGCCGCGCGCACCTGCGGCCACGAGGCACCGGCCGGGGCGAGGGGGCGGGGCGGGGCGGGGAGGCGAATTCGGTGCCCGCCCGCCCACTCGCGCCCGCCACTCGCGCCGCCAGCCCACCCGCGCTGCCCAGGAGCGAACCCGTTGCTAAGCAGCTTTCTGGAGACAGCCCGCGGGAAGTTGAATCGATGGGGACTTCGGAGGCGGGAAAAAGGAGGAGTGTGGTTCGCTGCATTAGAAATGTTATTCAGATGTCGCTACCCTGCCTGCTTTTTGGAGACGTAATTACATCGGAAATATGTTCCACATCGTAAAGGTTTTCCATGATGTGACTGTGTATCAAAATTTATTTTAATTATTAAATTTGTTCAAAGAATTTTCACTTCAATTATCAGATTAACTGGACCTAAACCAGGGGATCTTTTTTCGATTACCGGTCGGAGTGACAATTACTGAACATTTTGAATTATAAAAATGTGTTTGTTTCACTGTAACGCGGTCACATCACGAAAAACGTGTTCTATGTGGAACATATTTCCGATGAAATTGCTTCTAGGTGGCAGGCTGGGTACAATTGAATATCAAATTACAGGCAATAGGTCGGGGCTAAGAAATGGTTCAAAGCATTGGTCATCTAAGTAGCTCACTGGTAAATTAGAGGTTTACAACGGAGCCCGCATTCGATTCCCCGACAATTCATAGACATTTTTGTTCTGGGTATTTCATTCTTGAGGAATGTCATGCTAGCGAAAAGCACCAACATTTAGTTGTTCCTATATACATTTCCACTATTGTTCATGATTAGTTCTGAGCAGTATTAATGTTATCGTCCTATGATAATCACAAATTATGGTTGTTTTTGATACGAATTTCCATTTTTCATGATTCTGTTTCTGGTTGAAAATTTGTTCTAATTTTATCCGTATATCTTACAGATCAGACTAAACACTTTCATTATAACTTTTCGAATGGAATTTTAATATGCATACCTACACTTTATAATTTTTGTACGTTGGCGGATTTGAAAGAAATATTTGCGGGGAGTGTTTGTGCCCACTCATTTACACCTTTAGACTTATGCGTTAGCCCACCCACGCTGCCCACAGGCATAACCTTGCTAGGCGGGGTTCTAGAGACAACCGGCGGACATTTTAATGCGGGAATCGGTGGGGGATCAGGAAACTAGAAGACGGATAAGAATGGAATTTAAGTTCACGATTTTTCTTTTTAGAGACTACATTAACTAAACGAACAGGATTATCATATCCAGGCATTTACTTTACGCTATATGTCATAATCATGAATATATCGACGTCTGAAGCACGATGTATCATGATGTTCTTATTATAGTTAAAATAAGTATGTTATTCATGAATCATTTCGGTTGCACATTATTCTTTTTGTGATAAAAAATGTCAGCTGGTTTTTGCGCTACATTACGCGGCTCAAATTCAACACATTTTTCGGCAACATTTCTTTCAGAATGCTAATATAATGCGAATATTTCTCATTACCGTACGTGTACTAAGCGGCCGGATGGCACATTGATGTGCATTCTCATTTATTAGTTCAGTCACATGCGTCTCGACGGCGCGAACAGCGGCTTAGAGATGTGGCTTTCTCAGCTCGAAATCGGGATGAAGCCCGCAGAAAATTGACGCTCCCGTCCTTGTGCCCTTATTTGAGTAAGAAACGGAGTCATATCGTCCCCTATATTATTTCAGTAGTAGTACACATACCTTTTGCGACTCACACGCAACCAATCTGTACAAATGAGGTCTTTAAAGAAAGAGAATTCCACGGGCAAGTAACGAATTGCACTTCGACTTTAAAAACATGAAGGATTTGTTTTAAAAAATGTTTCCTCTAAATATTAATGTCAAATGCAACCCGCGACACTCGGCCGTATTTTTCAATCTACATTGTTAAATAACTCCTAAACAAAGCGTGTATGGCCTTAAAAGCTAAAACGTTGAATCCAAAGGCCTAAAAAATAACGTTTCTCACATTATAATATACAGGATAAAATCTTCTTGAGCATTCTGTTACATTTTTGCTGATTCAACGCCTCCCGATTTTACCCAACCTGTTCAGAACCTATTGAATTTGTAATTGTATGTGAAATTAAACTAATTATTTTATATTCTACGCGACTGAATTACACGGGTGTACACCTCTGCTCAGTAATATCGTTAAATAAGAATAATTTGTATTGACAAAGGTGTGTTGTATTCTTATCAATTACAACGAGACCCGTGGAACAAGTGACGGAGGATAAGAGGATCTTGGAAAAAAAAGATACATTACAGGCTTAATATGGAAATGGCAAATAGGAAAGATGATGTGGTTCAAAATGCGAGAGTTCTCGCACGGGGACGCTAGATTATGACATCTTTCTTTCTTTCTATGGTTCTCATTTTGATTGTAAATTCGTTCTAATTTAAAGAATCACTAGCTGGAAACAAATCTTCAAATGGTAACGTCTTAAATAATATTATCAAGAATATATATTATCTTTTTCTGGATTATGCGACCTGATGTGATGGGCATGTGAATTTGACACTAAATTCGCCTTGCAATCGCTTTTCGTACAGATAAGCCTTCCGAAGGGAAATGAAATGAAATACTACAAAATTTGGGGATGACAATTAGTTTTGAAAAGGGGAGGAGAACCGACTCTATTGCTTGGACATACTATACACAAGGATCACTAGGTAATTATTCACTATGGCATTTCTCAACGTAATGTAAATAATGGCATGGCACGACTCTGATTTCTATCTTAATTAGCTGGAGATATCGGGACAAAACGTATCTAACACTTCTGCACTTCGTATCTGCCCTTCATGGCACTTTCAAGTTTTGACCCATTAATCAAACAACTCATTTGTCATACCGTCTAACGATGAAATATGCTGACAGGCGAAATGGATTTCCATTCCTAAAATCATTCCAATCGATTCCCATTCCTAAACAGGCGAAATCGATGGATTTCGATTCCTAAAATCGTTGCAGAAAGCTAAATATTTCATGAAATTAAGCATTTAAACCATCTTGAAGCAGGATCAAAAACTAAAAATATTTCTGAACACACACGTCGTTTTTAATTATTTCAAGAATCACTCACGCCAATATCGAAGATTATCGAACAACACATTTGGTTGTTTCTACGTAACCGACATTGAATGAAAAGAAACTATCTAAACGGCCACCCTCTTGAAACAATCAAAAAATAAAAAGGTCTAACATTTTTATTTACTGACAGATGAAATGTCGAAGAATCGAAGTGAACCAAACTTCGCTTTGCTTGGTCACCATGATATAAAGAAAAACAAAAACGCGAACAAAAAAATGTAATCCTAAATTCTAATACACTTATAATACTATATTACTCTCTTTCAACAATTCACTAAAACATTACTTTCCCATTCTTGTGCAGAACCCGCTCTGAACGACATCACATTCGGTCCTGATTAGACTCTCTCCGTGGCAGCATTTCTACCAGAGTAGCAGTAATTGGCGCCGAGATCCATATCTACCAAGATATCTCGGCGTGTGGGAAGTTCTCGAGCGAACAAGGAAGGAAGATGAATTTAGTACTACCGACGCTCGCCCAACCAAATGCCCAATCGAAATGCTTGAACGCTTGCTGATTTTGGTCGGTTGCAAATTTAATAGGTGAATTGAAAACATCTAAAACGCGCTACAGAAGATTCAATTTGATCTTCCTTAATTAATTTAATGATACCTGTTGTTTCAAGGCTTTAGATATCTAATTTCGCGATTTTATGAAGTTGAAGTATACCAAGAAACAGAAAGCATTATGAGACGACGATCTGCATGATTGCTCTACTTAATAAGAACTGCTGTGTTTGAGACGGTATGCTATACTAACTTCCGCCCATACCCAATTGTTTATTAGGAATAAAATTAGGAATTTGTGATTAAATATTTTGAATCCCTGAAACTTTTGCTTACTGCGTACGTAGTGAAGAGAAAGTATTGTAGTGCTGGGGAAAAAGTGGCATTTTTTTTACAGAAATACTCGTATTGTGGGACCCTGGGAACGAAAAATTAATAATAATTAAGTATAATAAATAAGTATAATTGACGGGAAAACGTTTGTTTGTCCATCTCTCCGTGCGTACATCATCTGTGATCAACACTAGCGCCTTTTCTTCAAAATTGATATTCCTCGATCGATCTGAAGTAAGCAGACGCTCTGCGAGTTTTGAAGTGATATTTTGATTTTTCGAAGAACTTTACATGAAACCTTAACAGTTATTGAAAATTTTCTTTAAAATACCTTCAGATTTTTTTATTAATCTTCATCCTTGGATAGACTTAAATTGTCTTTAAAAAGTGATACTGGTCTCAGTTTCATTTAAATCTCTGAAATTTTGAAAATTACAGGAGTTCAAAGTTTTTCTCAGTCTTCCTACAAATACAATATTGTCGGTAGAAATTATATTCCCTAATGAAATCTGTTCTTCAAAGATATTTTAAATTTAATATACAATTTTTCGAAAATGTGAGTAGTTTTACCGTGTGAAACACAGCAATATTTAAACAACTATTTTCTCAAAAAGGCCCCAATTTTTTTAAAATCCTCGTATGTGTGTAAAATGTTGGTGCTGGTTTCCTTTTTTGGCGAACTCTGTATTTTCGAAATTGCAAAAATTTAAGAATGCAGAAGTAAAATTTTGATAATAGAGATTTTATCTTAGATACAATATTATTGAAATATTATATCTTTCAAAATGGTCATGTACAATTCTTTTTGAAAATCGGTGATGTTTTCATGAGCTTTATGGAATTTATTACAATTTTTCCTCAAAAAGGTTCAAAGATTTTTCTTTAAATGTTTACCAGGGAGAAAGCAAAGGATGCTAGAAATTCCGCCACGCAGATCTCATTTTCGTTGAACACCATGAAATTCTGAAAATTTGCAAAAGTTAGAAATAATTCGTGAAAGTATCTGCGACTGTAGCACCATTAGTTTATTATTACATTTTTGATTTGTACTGTTTACGAAATTTGCTCGTATTGATTGCGTCTGGTATTCATTTCTAAAGAACTAATACATTTTGTAAATGTTGACAAATACAAAACTAGTGGTGCTACATATTGGCAAAGACCTTGTATTATTAGTTAGTTTTCTCGGGGCTTTCATTTCGGTTTTTCCCACCCTCTTTCCAGCTGCTTAGCACATAAAGGATATTTTTTTACATTTTCTCATTTTTTGGGTCCCCAAATGGTAGAACTAAAATATGACTTTAGTATTATAGAAGAGTAAAATATGGTCGTATATGCAAGTTTTCGTTCAAAAGTATTAAATTAATTTTTAATATTGTTCATATTTCACTCAAAAGTTGTCTTCACTCATAGTTCACTAAAATGTAGAAAAATGTACGTAAAATTAATTTAATAACTAATAGTGGAGAACAAATTTTATTTGAAGGAAAAATCTGTCTTCACAACGTAGGAACGAGCTAACAAAATTCACTTTTCCAATTTAAAACAAAAATTAAGACTATCCGTGAAAATCGGACTATTGCCACCTTTATAAGTGTATTTCACTCTTTTCTCAGAAGAAATTTAAAGAAAAGAGTGAGATCCATTTTGAAGAAAATTTTGAAAATTACCCTGGAGCTTTCAAGCCAGATCGGCCGGGCAATACTCATTTTGAAACAAATCCTATTAATAGTTTAGGCGCTATTGTTGTTCACAGATGGCCATCTTGAACCCGGTATGGGCTACAAACCCACACACCTTTAACGTTTACCGGGAAGATAAATCCCCGGAGTAGACACCTAGGCTTTTTACCATTATTCTCACTCCCCACGACCGTTACGCACCTTTGGGCTGTTGGTATTCGGATCCCGCTCATGGAAACGAAGTTATCCCCCTCGGAAACCTCCCTATTCCAAGCCTGGGTACAGCCGCTCTGTCAGCTCGGAGCTATTGGCTTTCTGGGCCAGTAGTGGAGTCGAAACGATGCTCCACTCACACCGAGAAGGAGTCCCTCCTCTATGACCAGAGTAATGGGCCATTACCCCGACGAAGCTATGTCCCTAAATGCGGACCACCCAGGCTAAGGCCCGGGCGCTCTGGACCCCAGCAAACGGACAGAAGGACGGACATTTGAAAGAAAAGATAATTTTTTTGGCATCATTTCCCCGAAACGTTAAAATCTTGATATCGATTTCCCGCAGCATTACAAGACTTTCTCTAGCCTACGCATATTTTTCCATATGTACGTACGCATACGAGAAAGTAAAAACGACTATCCAATAACAGTCGTAGCAGCCCCTGAACTCTCGATGTTTGTATCGACTTCATTCCAGCCGCCTGCTCGTTTGTCTGTCCACCCATGCTGACGAAAAATAAGCAAAACTTAAATTTTGGAGCACGAATATTTAATCAAATTTGTTAATCGATTACTTCATGTGTGATGAAAAATCAACGCCTATGTTCAGGTACTTACTCTGGGCACAAGATTCACGTGGGTAAATCATGTTAAGAATAAGAGAAAGTAATTAGGCCTAACGCTTATAAGGTTAAACTGACTACTGGAAAGAAAATCATCTTGTAGCATCGCAAGCAAGGTAATTGTGTACAAAGCAATATTAAAACTACTCTGGACATACGGTATACAACGTTGGGGAACAGCTCAAAATTCCATCGTTGAAATGTGACAACTCTTCCAGTCAAGAGCCTAAAGAAAATTTGTAAACGCCCCGAGGTACGTAACGAACGCAACAATATCCAAAGAGTTACAGATCCCAACTATAAAAGAAAAAAATCAAGACAGTGCAAAATACTTACGTCTACATAACCATCCCAATAATCTAGCCAACAACTTACTAGATAATAGTGACACCACCAGACATCTTCAACGACTTCAATTATTCTTTAGACCTTGCATATCGACTGTAGAGAAATTTCAGAAATTTTTTGTTCCATATATTTATTGTTGTATATATTTCTTATTGTGTGTTTTTCAAATATGTTTAGTGCAGCTTGTTAACTACCACAAATGTAATATTTACTGGAATTCGGTCAATGGACTTTACTCCTCTCAAGTACTTGTATGCACAAATTAATGCAATTTTGCCAAATATTTGTTCGCAAACAAATTGCAAATAAAATATGAAAATGAAGAAAAGTTCAGGGACAAGACTTCTTGATGTAAGCGAGAGCTGGGCAGAAACAAAATATCTTTAGAAACACTCAGTTGCAATATTAGTAGGAATTTGTACTGTATTTGTTTCAATTGAAGAAGATGACGTAGCCTTATTTTAATGTGTATTTTGTTTAGCTACGTACCTCGAAGAAATCCCTAGTGGCCACACGCATGTTAATTGTCGCAATGTGACTCAAACTTTTTCTCAAAAAATCATGAGAATATATCTTATTTTAACTGTAAACTGTTTTCTTAATAGTGTGTGAATGTAAAGAGTTATAAATAAACATAAATAATTTAGTATTTAATTTTAATTTTTTTCATGGTGCATTCCAAACGTTCATTCCGACATCGTATGCATTGTGAAAGTTTATGATTCGTTGAATCTGGAAATTATCTTCAAAATATCTATTTTTTCAACGCGTACCTAGTTTCTGAGTAGTTCATATTTTTAATAAAGTATTAAAAATTGTTTAAATTATTTTTCTTGTCTTAAGAAAAAATTACAACTTCGCATAAGATATGAGGGAGCACTGGAACTTTGGCGTCATTGTCCGATTTCCGAGAGTTCTTCCACGTATTGACTAGAGTCCCTAGTCCAGAGTTTACGATCTGTAATCTCCTTGATCTTTAGTCGAATGTTGAACTAGTCTCCTCCTCTTCCTGTTGCTGTCTGACAAGCAGAAATCCGCCTGACCCTCTGTTACTGTGGTACTTATGAACTCAGCAGTATACATATATGCATACATGTTTGGAAACCGGTTGGGGACCGGATGTGTTCGACCCGGAGCTAGCATAGAGCTGTTTGACCGCGGAAATACCCCATCAATTGCCAATAATCAATGACTTTTATATCATGTACTTTAATTTAAAGAAAACGTATTGGGTATTTTAATGCATAATTTTATATATACATTTTTATTACATGAAATAAAATCAAAGCAACATAATTATAGAAAATGTATATCATTCTCTGAATTTCATTCTCAAATAAACTTTTCGAGATTTTTTCAGTTTCGCTTTCTTCGCGTTTACACTTTTCGCTAAGTGATCACAAAAATTACTGTTGAACAGCATATAAAAAATTTTAACAACACGTGTGCTAAAATTTCGAATGAACGATGCACCCTACTCCCATGAGTAGCTGCAACCTCAAGGAAATTTCCCCTCCGTCGTTGAATGCGATGTCTCCAGGTGCTCGGTGTCGGTTAGACTTGATGCTGAAGGATAGTCGGATGACGTCTCACGCATTTGGTCCCAATTGCGAGGCATCAGTTGACCGTTGCACCGTCGCAATCACTCTCGCACCGCTCGCCCTCACGCCAGCTCGTTGACAGACGGACCGGCTGAAGTGACTCTGGGCATCAACTGATGTCACTGCAGTGCCTCGGACCGGAAGGTCCTAGGTTTGAGTCTTGACAGCGGCAAGATTTTCGACATTAGCTTTTCAGCTAGGTCGATTCAGTCGCTGTCTGGAGGAGAATTCTAGCGGCCGGCTGCTCTGCTCGGTAGTTTTCCGTGGTTTCTCCGACCAACACCAGGCGATTGCCGGAGCAGTACCCTAGCAAACGGGCCACGGACCGCGCGCGATCTGTCCTTCCTCTTCTTTGTCCTATCCTCTCCCTTTACACACACACTTACACTAACATGCACTACACTACCACATATTCCGGGAGATCGGTCGGGAGCTTAGAGCTTGTCCCGGCTAGGGGCGCGCCCGGGCGCTGCCCTGCTGGTGGGAGAGTCCTGATTCGGGGGAAACCCCACATAGCCGACGGTAGGTCGGCGCCGGATCTCGCCATTCAGCGGGGGAAGAACACCGCCATCTCCCGCGAAAGAAACATGCACTACACTAACGGTACTAATGACCAAAGCAGTTGACGCGCCCGGAAACACGAAAAAATCAATCAATCAATCTGACCCGGAGGCCTTAGACCCCACAGTGCCAGGATTTTCGACATTACACTTAGATTAAAGCACGAGGTCCGTTGACACTTAGGCAGCTGTGACGCTGTCATCCCATCGGGAGCTCGAACCTAACCATAGTGACGTCACTGCTGTGACGTTAAAGCTCCCGATTGGATGAGAGCGTTATATATGTTGAAGTGTCAACAGACCTCGTGTTTTAATCGAAGTATAGCTAGATAGCCGGGTAGCGTTCAGTCGCTGTCTAGACAGCGGCAGGCTGCTCTGATCGGTAGTTTTCCGTGGTTTCTCGGAACACCAGGCGAATGCTGAAACAGTACGCTACAAAACGGGCCACGGATCGCGCACTATCTTTCCTTCCTATTCCTTCTCCTATTCTTACTTACACATTTACATACACTTACATTTACCTCCACCTCTTACTTAAGTTTATCAATTATTTGACAGGCGGAGACAAGGCCGAGACAAGACGGAGACTGGAATAGAATTCTTCACCTGCGACTCGCCATACAAAACACCCGAGGTTTCGTACTTTACAAGTCACCTATACACATCTATAAATATTTTAGACTAATATTTTTCTTACTGCTAAATTTAAAATTGCAATGTGATGCAGTATTGTCTAATATTTATCATAAGTCACACGTATTTTTTTTCATTCGTTTTTAATATTTGCAATACGTTTTGAAGTAATGAAGTCAAGAACCCTACAAAAAATATGAAAGAAAGAAATGAAAGAAAATTGTATTCTGACTAAAAAGAATAATGTCGGATGGTCAAACGAATCTGTGAATGATAATTACCATTCAAGAATCGAACACGACATGCATGCTAACAGTATTATTACAAGCAAAGTGATGTATTGCTGGAAAATTCATTCAGGAGATAGGGAGGACGGAAATAATATGTCGATATAACTAAAAGTTTATTATTCGAATCCTTTTATAATTCCTTAGTAACTAGCTAATATTCCTCAATATCACAGGAGAGGTAATAATTAGAGAACGGATTTCCATGTAATTTCATGTTTTTACAGGAACTAGATACCTATATTCAATAATATTTTTTAGAGTTTACTAGACATTCTGAATTAGAACTATTTTTATTTTACATATTTTTTACATATTTTGGTATAATTACATATTTTGGTATAATTACATATTTTTACACATTTTACCTTTTACTTTATATTTTGTTTCATTTTAGCTTATTTATACGTCGAAACGGAACATTTCAGATGCGCGTTTGCAATATATGTTACGGAATCAACTTTCCTACAAATCAAATAAAATGCTGCTTGCGCTTCTTTGACCCTTATTCGCCATGATCCTTCGTCCCCTCCCCCCATATCTTCTCCATGATTTTTCAAACTACCCCCCCCCCGCTGGCTGCGTACTCGGTGTCAAAGGTGATTTTGCGATGAGTAGATTTTCATGAACCAAAGTAATTTCAACCACGTGCTTGCTCATTTTTCAAACAGCACATTCGTTAATGGATGGAAAACTAACAAACATATTTTACAGAAAAGTATCTTATCGCGTTGTTTGATGAGAGGGCGGGGGTGTATTCCCTTTCACCACCTACCTCCGAATCCATCACTGGCTACACCGTACTATCATGTTTTTGAACACCGGCTCCTCGAAAGCATTGTAATATATACTATGAATATATTTTAATTTTAGAATAAAATTCTTATCTGTGGTGAAGTCTAGTGTGCAGTTACTTTTGCAGAAGTAAAACTTACTTTCAGACACTCCAAATCCTTGTTAAGAAATGAATGATGACATTCTAGGCTGGGAAAATTCCGTTCTTTAATAATTACATTCGATATCTGTACGAGTATTCGCAACCGCATTGCACAACCGCACGATGTTCCCTGTATCGAAACCTAGAGGAATGTTTTTTACAGAGCCTTCGGTCATCGCACTATCTACCAGGCTCTCCATTCATACTCTCGCCATTTCGCCATTGCCTTATCCACCTACTCGGTTTAACTATTCTTTTGGTGGTTTTCTCATATTTCCCCTGAAGGGAGACTGTCAGATCGGAATCTTTCGTGACTATTAACTTCCACCCGTTCTTTTCAAGCGATCATTTCAAAAGAGTTGATGTGGCGACATATCTTCTCACAGTTTGTTCAACATATATTTTTATGATATTTTTAATAATTGCAACTTTGTCTTAAAGAGTGAATCCATCTGTTATGACTCAAATTTATCTTTTTTCCGCGACTCTGATGCATACAAGGAAATGTTCTTAAAATTGCTTTGTAGTATTTTCCCGATTTGCAGTTGAGTCTTCCTAGTGCTTGGAGATGATGTACTTCGAATTGAAATCAATACCATCTTTTTTCAATAAACAAAAAAAAAATATTTGGGTATGTGTTTATCCATCGGTCAGTCTTCCGCCCTTTCGCTAGTTTGTTGAAAAACACCACAGACCTTAGTATCGATGGGGGAAACTCAATCAGTTTTTAAGTCGACGTTTAGAAATCTACTTGTTCTTGAAACAGCAAGTAACTGTGGACCTTTTGCACGTTAAAAAAGTAGTCATGTGATGTGGAATGTAGGCAGCTTTTAATGGAGAGGATGAGGACCTTTGGCATTTTCCTTCGGCTGTGTAGAGGCGGCCGTGGCTGAGCCACCCGCGTGTGGCGGATTGGGGGCGGGGGGTGGGGCGCTCCCAGCCCCGAAGCCTCCGCGGCGGGCGCGCCTTCCGGGAAGACCCTGCGGCGAGGCCGCCCTCCGGATCCGCACGTGTGAAAAATGTCGGTCCGCCTCCCCGCTCTCGCTTTCACGTGCGTGAAGGTCCTGCGAAGGTTTGGGCACAACCGCAAAGGATTCCTTAAGGAATATCTTGAGATCTCCATGTAATTTTTTTTCTTCAAGATTGAAAAACTGAACGTTTGATATTTTTTATAAATGCAATTAGATGGTTAGTCAGGTTCTGTTTAATAGTAGAAAGAATTTAAATGGCATATGCATGTGCTATTTGGGCGGAAAAGTCTCAAGTGTCCACATTTAGAAAACGTTACAAAACAAATTACTAAGTCTTTGCAATTAACACTCCCTGGTGTATGAGAGACAACTAAATTCACAGGGAACTAAATATGTCTATATTATTTGAATTGTCAGAAATGTCGTTGAAGTTAACGAAACAACCTAAAACAATGTCCGTACTCAAACATCTTCAAAATCGATAAAAATGTATTAACAAATCTAAGAATCCGATCCAAATTTCCTTTAGAAGTATCCCTTTTCCCGTAATAAATATACTTAAAATCAGTTGGTGTGAGGAAACTCAAACTTTCTACTCATGCGACTCATTTTTTTTATTTTCAAACATTGTACATGTATGATGAAATGTAGTTTAAAAAATGATTCTGTGTACTATGTAACATAAAAACCCTTGAAAGACATAAGATTGTCGAACAAGGATAATAAAATCTATTAAACAAATGCGACCCATTTTCATCTGAGAAGTTGAAATCTAGCTATGATAACTAGTCCTATAATAATAATATGATAAAGTTTCATCTCTTTACACACATAAATTGTTTGTAGATACTGGAAGAGTTCAAATTCTAAGAATTATACTATAGCGATATCATGGATTTTTGTGTTTAGTGGGGAAGGGGCATGAGAACTAGCTGCTTCAGTTTATCATTGAATGCGTCGAATAAAGCAGCGATGACAAAGAACGCATTACAGATAAGACGATGGCTAAATTTAGTGGGTGGAGACCAAACAGATAAAATACGAAGTTGTGAAAGTGTTGATATTAGAAGATACAATGGATGTGGGTCAGTTTCTGCAACTGACTGTTATATGCGTCATGCCTGAAAAGTCTGTTTTGTTTTGTTGTATAATTTGTCATTCTCATTTTTCCAGTTTTCAAAAAATTACTTAAATTTAAATTTTTAAATTTCAGTTAAAGTAATCCTGTGAATTAATCACAGATTACTCCAATTATCATCAATAGTAATAAACTAGTGGTGCTAAAACAACACATATTTTCTGGTCCTTAGTAATAGATCTATTAGCAATTTCTCTCCGAATTAACACATCACTTTTTGTAATTAATCGTTATTTTATTATTTTCATTTCATTAATCATCATTAAATTAATCATCATTTTTTGTAAATTGCATTACAAATCGTTGAACATTAGTTGCGAAAACTAAATATTGGCTTTGGCTACATCGTGTCTTAGAGAATTTCCCCCCCTAAATTTAGCAACTGAGTTTATCCACATTTTCGTTACCAGGACCCTGCAATAAGAGTTTTTCTGCCGAAAATTCCTTGCTTTCTTTGCAGCCTTACATAACTCTCTGTCTATTGCGAAAGCGGTAGCGAGAAAATAAAAATAAAAATCTGAGTTATAATGTGTTAAACTATATTGATGCTCACATATCTTTGACCCCGGTGAATAAGTCAAAAAATCTTAATTTTACAGGGGAGCAAAAAACAACTTTAAACTCATGCTATAAGTCATGGGTTAATGATATTCAAACAAAACCTATTCCAAAATAAGTGTTGTTTGAATATCACCTTCGTTTAATTATCATTACCCCCTGATTTGATTCATTTAAACGTTTTTTGCTCTCCTGTAAAATTAAGTATTTTTGACTTATCTGCTTATTCACCGGAATCAAAGATATACAAGATGTACTGTAGCATCCCATTTTCGTGAACAAAGCCATCTCTTCAACTCTAAGACGAATGTCCAACCCCGGGCGGTGGCAGGCGCCTTCTGCGCCGGCCGCGCGCAGCAGGAAGCGCCAACTGCGCGCGCAAGGCCGGCCTCGGCGCGTGACAGACCTCCGCGGGGTGGAAAATCCTGCATTCTGCTTGGTCCGCGCCGGGGCTCGTTTCATCTGACCGAGAGCGGCGATAGACCCGTAACCCACGACGCGGCCGGCCGGCCGGCCGGCGTTTTACGGCAGCTGCGACAAGCTTACGGCGCCGAGGACAGTCGCGAAGGCAACGGCGAAGGCGCCGGGCGAAGAAGTAGCAGGGGAGTTGTCTCGACCAGTAATCACGTTTTCCAGCGAGCGTTAAATCGACACTTCACGATCGACTCTGGCACTGTGCCAGATCGCCAGTGTTAGATTCGCATCAAATGATATCCTGCCAGCGGGTCTGAAACGCGATATAGTTTCATCATCTCCCGAGCCGTGTTTCTTCCACCTGACACTCTGCGCTTCCGTTGACGCAGCTGTGTTACATCGAAGCATCACTCGCGGGATTGTGTGCATTGAGAAATGTGCACTATATGAAGTCATTCATTTGCGATGTATCTACAGTATGACAGATGGTTGTAGGTTTCCGCTCGCAACATCAATGAGACTCCAAAACAGATTTTTTTGTAGTTTATGATGCAATATTTTTATTTTAGTTCGTCTGTCAAAATACTTTTCTAACACGCCGTGCGCGAAACACGATTTATTATGCTTGGTTTTGGTTTGCGAAACAGCTAATTGTTTCGTTCTAATCGAGTTCGAAACATTTATGAAGTGCGCGCAGGACATCGCGAAGCGTGTGGAAACGTCTATCGCCCAAAGCGTGTAAAAACTACGAGTAGTATACACAACACGTCCGCAAGGAGATTCTCGCTTCTTTTACGTAACTTACAATTTTTAATAGTTTTTTTACATAAAAATGTTATTGGAAGAAAGTGTTTAGAAAAGAACAAGTTTTTAAATGTAATACTTTTGTTACATACAGACAATTTTTGGATAGTATGATTGAAACATACTTAAATTTTTGTGGAACAAAGATCAAATTGTCAACTTCATAAATCATTTAAATTTTGTTTGAATATATATTTTTAATTTTCTGAACTTACACCAAAGGTACGCCTACTTTAAGAGTAGCGAGTTAAATTCAATAAGAGTAAAACTTAATTATAACATCCGAAAATGTTAACTCCTGTAACATGTCCTCTTCAAAACACGTTTTATTTTCTATTTGAGTTAATACTTTTTGATTTGCAGATCATCATTTGTATTATTCTTGATTATTTTTAATAAGAGAACTCTATAAAGAAGAAAGCATCCTAGGGCAATGAAATGATTGGAAGGTGTGATCTTCCTCAGCTGATTAGAAAAAAGTGAAGGAAATCATGCACTATTAAACATATCTAAACTATTCTTGAGGTGCATCATTTTAAAAATCATTGTTAGCGGTTATCAGTATTCGAACTAAACATACAATATCAACAATTTAAAAAATTGGAATTTTTTGGACCGCCTTTAGTTTAATAATTGGTAAGTTAAGTGGTTAAGAATAGAATTCAATCTTTCTCACGATTACATAAACATGTTCAAGGAGGGCAGTATACATTTTTCTAGTAAAATATTAATGAAATGAAGGAACTTCAATTTCCTGAATTACAGTTTGAAATCCAAAAACAGAAATGTGTTACATATATTCTAATTTGTGGTTTGTGTAAATTAGCAGCAGTACTTCTTACAGCATGCACATTAATACTTTGTTTACACTGGCTTAGGTGTCTCAGGGCATCAATTGATGTCACTGGAGCGTCTCTAACCAGGTCCTAGGATTCCAAAGCCGACGGTGGCAGGATTTTCGGTATTAGCTAGATAGCTACTAGGTCGAATTCAGCCACAATCTGGAGGAAAATCCTAGCGGCCGGCTGCTCTGATGGGTGTTAGATCTTTGTCCAGGGAGGGGCGGTGCTCTGCTGATAGATGTCAGGCTGGGGAAAACCCCGCTAGCCGACGTGTTGGTCACTGTCGAATCTCGACATTCAGCGGGAATAGCTCACCGCCTCCTCTCGCGATAAAAAGCATGCACTACACCCATAGGACTAATGACTTTTGCAAATGATGCGACCGGAAACAATTAATCAGTAATTTGTTTATAGTACCAGATTAACTAAAATCATCGTAACCGGGAGAGGTGTCTCAGTGCTTCAATTGATGTTATTGCTGTGCCGGGAGGTCGTAGGTTCGAGTCCTGACAGCATTTCCGACTCTAGCTTGTCAGCTAGGTCGAATTCAGTCGCTGTCTGAAGGAGAATTATGGAGACTGACTGCTCTGATTTGTAGTTTTCCGTGGTTTCTCCGATCAACACCAGGACCAACACCAATGCCGGAGCAGTACCCTCACAAACGAGCCACGGACCGCGCGCGATCTTTCCTTCCTCTTCCTTGTCCTATCCTCACCCCTTACACGCACACTTACACTAACATGACCTACACTATCACACATGCACCGGACGGGAGCTTAGAGCTTGTTCCGGCTAGGGCGGTGCCCCGCTGGTGGGAGATACATGGTTGGGGAAAACCCCGCTAGTCGTCGGTAGGTCGGCGGCGCATCTCGCCATCCAGCGGGGAAAGATTACCGCCACCTCCCGATGAAAAACATGCACTACCCTTTCGGGACTAATGACCTCGGTAGTTACGCTCTCGGATTACTAACAATCAATCAATCAGTCAACTAAAAGCACCTCTGAATCAGTCGTATCGGCTGCTACACCTCATCGGTAATGGGATTCCCAGAAGGGAGCGGAATTGGGTCCGCCGTCGGCTGGCCGGGCGCGACGAAGGCGAACACCCGGCGCGGCCGCTGCGGTGGCGCGACGGACGCGCGAGGTGAATCGTGGCCCAGGCGAATTCCTGGCCGCCCGCCCGCCCGCCCCCAGCGCCCTCGGAAGGCGCCGGGGCCTTCTGGGAAGCGATGGTCGGCGTCGGCAAGGCCGCGCGGTGAGGCGGTGACGGAGGCGTGGGCGGCAGGGCGCGGCGCGGCGCGCCGCCGACCGCCGGCGCGTCATCGAGTGGCGCTGAAGTGGTGAGCGTGAGTTAATAGCCGAGGCGCTGCTCATCAAGCCGCCGGAAGTGGTGACTTTAATGAGCAAGGTGTCTATTGGTGTAGTTGTGCACATCAAGTCAACATGGGAGGCAGAAGGGAAATCATAGGAATTACTCGTAATTGAAAGTTTTAAGGGAAGCATTTCCTCTCCAAGAGCGAAAATGACAAAAAATGGAAAATAGTCAATATGAAGTTAAAACGTAAGAAGTAACCTGGTGAACCGATTGCCGGGTAATGTCGCTGTGAAGAGTCTGTGATGATGACGGAGATGGGGGCGTCTGCGGGTGTGGGCGCCGGGGGGTGGGGGCGATATATCGAAGCTGGAAGCGACTTAGGTGGCTGAGGGCATCATCGCTCTGGCTGGGAGGTCCTAGGGTTTGAGTCCAAATGGTGGCAGGCTTTTCCACAGTAGCTAGACACCTGGAACGAATTCAACCGCTATATGGAGGATAATTCTAGCGGTCAGCTGCTCTTATAGGGAGTTTTCCGCGATTGCCCCGATCAGCACTAGGCGAATGCCGGAGCAATAACATAACAAACTGACTACTGACCGCGCGCGATCTTTCCTTTCCTTTCCTTATCCTATCCTCACCCTTACGTATACACAGGGACATGCACTACACTAATATACATGCCGGGAGAACAGCCGGGAGGGATAGGGCTCTGTACCATTGGTGGTAGATACCTCGACGAGAAAATCCAGTAAGCTCTCGTGTAGGTCAGCGCCGGATCTGATCGTCCAGAGGGGGACTAATGCCGCCACCTCCTGTCATAAAACATGCACAACATGTACGAGGATAATCACTAGGGAGCGCATATGACAACCTAAAACCGTCAAAAAAGATCAATAAAATGCTCATTAAATGGCTGACAGGCGTCATAGGATAGATTACATACAACAGCTGGAATTACAATTTCTGCGCGAAGAATTGGTTTAGGCTACTCAAGAAGTCTGTGGAGAACATTTGTTGCATCTCTTAAGTATTATTTCAAGTAGTTACCATTAAAATAATATTAAATTGATAAAATCAGAGTAAAACGGTTTAAAAATGACGAAAAACGTAAAAAATTCTTAGTAAAAATGAACAAAACGTGCAAATATCATATAAAAGCGAATAATTTTCTTGTCATAACGTAAAATTTCTATACTAAAAGACACTGTTTCAAAGTTAAAAGAAAAAATGATATTTCATTAAAATCCGCCCCCTAGAATGACCTTAGCAGTTGACGCGCCCGGAATCACTAATCAATTAACCGAAGCTCCAATGCACGTCATGGAGAGGAAGGAAAGGTGTGTCGCACCGAGACAGGAGCCACTGTTGAGGAAAATTACAAGTTTATGCACCTCGAGATGGAGGGAAGTTATGACGGGTTAATGGACAGTTACGAGTACCAGCAATAGTTGCACACATCGAATAGAGGGAGAATTTGCGAACGAGGTGTCCAAAGGAGGATTGCTGAGAAAATGGCAAGGCACCCGCAGGGCCTTCAGGGGAGCCGGTGGCCGGGTGAGGCGAGGGTTTGGAGAGCCGAGGTTCTAACGATATTTCTGTCAAAAATAGATAAGACAAAAATGAAAACGCAAGAAAATATATGTTGAAATGTTTCAATATAATTTTGCTATCCCCCTCCAAAAACTTACAATATCAGGTTGCAGTAGACGAAAATCTTTCCGAAATCCTCCGTAGGAAATGATCCACGGGATGGGATGTACACTTACAAACAAATTTTATAAGCTGGTCATTTCTAGTTTACATTTTTATGGTTATGATTGATACTAAATTTCCACATTACCAGATATCATTCACTCGTGTATATTCATTTTGCTGCATCTTGTGTATTGAAACGGCGATGGTGAAAGTGGTGAAGAAAGTGGGAGGGGTCAATATAGCACGAGGCGAAACAGGACAAGCTCGGGACGGGATAACGGTGGCAGCAACGGCGTGGGCGACAAGACAGTCGGGCACTTTGAAGACGTCCACGGGGAGAAGAGGGTCGGGGACGACAGAAGTGACAAGACGGACAAGGATTACAAGATGGGAAAGGGCGACAGAATGGAGAAGGGTGACAAGATGAACCACAGCGACTAGAGAAACGGGAACGAAAAGGGACAAGGAGTTAACCCTAGATTACAAAGGCGACCTGTACCAAACGTTATTATGAAGGCGTAGTCTGATAGACTACTTCGGATAAAAATATAAAAAAATTCATTTGTAGAATGAAACACTAGATTTAATGGGTTGAACATGTGTGACATGGAGTTACAAAATACTTTTTAAAGGTTTTTATACACATAAATAACTTGACTCTCACAGCTCACACATGCTTGGTACTGTCCACACATGGCTTTTGAGAAGCGTCCGCGGTAGTTCATCGTCAAGTGGCGCATGTTATGATCGCCGTCGTCCCATTTTGATTGTTAAATTTTCAGAACAACAGTTAAATGCTTCTAGCCAAGGTATGCACTATTCATTTTGGTCTTCATTATTCACAATATTGGGCAATATAGCGTTAAAAAATTGACGTAATTTCAAAGGCGTAGACTACTGGACGACGCGTACCGGAAATGGCGTACACTAGAAATAGGCACGCGCTCAAGGTTACGTAAATTTCACTGATTAATCACACAACGAAGGTACCTCGTGTTTATGAAACGGGGAGTCAGGGGAATGGCGTAGGGGAAGCTTCCGGCCCTAGTTGCGTCGTGTAACAGACGACGCCATTGTAATCCAGGGTTAAGAGCGACTGGGCGCCGCGATGTCAAGGCCGTCTAGCGAGACAGGAGCTGCTCCAGCGGCGACGGCGGCGGCGAAAACCCCGCGGGCGGCGAGGAAGGCGGCGGAGCGGGGCGGAGCGGGGCGGCGCGGGGGCGGGGCCGCCGCAGGCGATCGAAGCAGATCGAGTCGCGGCTCGCGGCATTTCCGGCGGACGCTCCCTCAGGTTTTTGCCCCCGCCGCCCCCTTCTGCCACTGGAGCGCGCCGCCCGCGGTCTCCGCGGTTCCGCCCCGCCGCCCCCGACATCGCCGCCGCCGCCGCCGCCGCTGCCCCTCCGGCAGGTGGCGCCCCGGGCTCCCGCGATGCTTTTTAAAGAAGATAATAGCGGTCAGGAGGACCCTGATTGGCTGTGGGAATCGAACTGCGACATTTTGGGAAGTGAAAGATGTAAGTGTGACTTTTTCACCAGCAATGATAAAATTAAGGCGATGGATATTTAAAAGCGAAATTGACGTTTATTTCCAAATCAATGTCGCTTTTATTTCGCTTCTTTTTTTGATTAACTTCTCATATTTCCGTATCATATACTTATTCCACATCCTCAGATATCCTGTGCATATTTTCTTTTCCATTTACTCTTGTGATTGTGAAACGTTAGTATTTTTATTAACAGCAATGGTACTGAAACTCCTTAATTATTGCATTTCTCTCCTAATTTGTAGTGCAAATTTTGGTGTAAAATATATTATTTTTTTTAGAAATATTTTTCTTTGTGACAAAATATATTAAATTTAATTGAAATCCTTTTGGTCCCTATAATATAACAGCACACATTATCCACTTTCTCACATTTTCAATTAGAAGGATTCTTCTGGTTCACTCTTTCTTCCCTGCATTCTCGCCTACTTCTCTGCTCGCAATCTGTTTTCGACATACGTTTTCCCCATTGTTTTATTATTTCATTGTATCTATCTTGGAGCATATCATTCATCCATATCCATCCGACCATTCATCCATATCTATCTTCGACTTTCCGACTTCGTCGTGTTCGTCATCTCGCGACTTCCTTTGCAACCTCACCCTCCCTATCGCGTCGGCGCCTCCCGCGACAGCGCCTGGCATCTTCGCGTCCCTTCCCTTCCCTTCCCTTCCCGTGCATCGCTCCCGCCCTCCCTTCCGGGCCAACATCCTGCTCTTTCCTCCTCGGCCACACAGCACCCCCGCCCTCTCGCTTTCCGCCGCCGCCCCCCTCGGTCTCCCTCGTCTTATCTCCCCCCCCGCCACACACCCCTCGCGCCGGTAATCGGCCACGCCAAAAAAACGGGCGGCGGCGTGACTTTTTGTGGGCCTATCGTCGTATTTCATCGGCGGAGATGTAGATCGGGCGGCCCCTCCCCGCCCCATCTTGCCCCACTCCGCCCCGCCCTTCCGCCCAGACCCCCCCCGCCCCGCCCCACCCTTCCGCCTCGAAGTCGGTTGATAGCGTGGCTTCGATTTGGAGGCATCGGGAACCCAGGGGGCGAGGCGGCGTGGGCTGTGTACAACGATACAATGCGGAATAGGGATGGGCGATTATTTTAATAAAAATCGATTAATATCTAATAGACTATTTTTATCAGATTAATATGGATAGATTAATCGTTTCGAATTAATCGGTTTATCTTATATAATCGATTAATTTTTCGCACGTTTTAAATAATGCGTAAAATACATAAAAAGAAAATAGTCGTAGGATTTCTAGAAATAGTGACACCATTGATTATAATCCAATGATGTACTTGGTTGACGACGATTCTAGAAAAACTGGTAATTCAGTCTCTTTCGCATTTCATACCGAATATAATACCATCACTAAAATATTAGAACATATAGTGTCTGTTCATTTTATTAATTTTATTAACATGAAATTAATTGCGTATGTTTGTCTCTGTTATATATTGCAGTTGGAGAAAGATAAACAGACAAGGAATTCAGTTGCCAAAGTTCCAATGTAGAGATGTACTCTCATATTTTGCTCGTTTTGAAAATTAATATTTAAATTAAAATAATCGAGCTAAAAATCGAAAAGAAATAATCGATATGTACATTAATCGGTGTGGAAATAATCGATTTCAATTTTTCGATTAATCGTATTATATGATCGATTGTTGTAATAATCCGATTAAATTGCCCATCCCTAGTGCCGAAGCACTAGCCAAGAAGAGTGACTGCGGTGAACGATTGCAGAATCGCTGCTGAATGTCGCAAACTGTCATTTATGTTCATTTTTTTAAATTATTTATTGTCTTTGCGTGTTAAAGACCACAAAAAATAACGTTTGATGGTTTCTTTCCGACGATCTCTTTCTATCTCTTCCTCTTTTCTTTCATTCATCCTTTTAATGTCTGGTCTCTTCACGTTCGCTTTAAAACCTCTGATTTCTATTTCTTCCTCCATTTCTTTCATTTCATATATACCTGTGGTCTCCAGTGATCCGCAGTTTTTGCTCTGGTAAGAAAATTGTCACTGACGTTATATTTGTGGTAGCTTTTTTATTTTCATTTATATTAAAAGGAAATCAGTCGTCTCAAAATGAATTTATAGGAATCAAAGGACTAAAAAGTTGTTGTTGAAAATTGTATGTATTGTTTATGATGATCGTTCTAGGTTAAACGCATTAATTTGCCTGGAAAAAAGCAAGTTCGTATTAGTAAATTACAATAATTGATACAGACATTATATTAGTTTTGGAATCAGTGACAGAGATGGTGAAAAGGATACTAAAGTACCAAAATGTTTTAATTACTTTGGAGTTAATCTCTGATGATGCTACGTTTGCATAGTTCTGGAATCCCCGTGATTTGTACTTCTTTTCTCCTAATTATTCAGTTCATAGATTATTTTAAACAAATAGAATTATTTCAGTTCTGGCATATATTAAGGAGAAACTTACTGTTTCAGAAATGTTCATTGAGAATATTACTTTTCAATATCCAAAATTCAGTTATAGCTGATATCATAATGTATCCTGTTATTCCTTTAATTTTTATGAAATTTTATACATTTGCGTACGTGTATAATATATTAATATCCCTGTATGTTTTGACTGTTATCCTTTGTTGTTGTTTTTTTGTGCTGCTCTGAAATACGTTGACCCATGAATCTGGAGACAAATGACTCATCCTTAATCATGTGATAAGTCTATGTTATTCATCCTGTATTTCTAAAACGAGTAGTGTAATAAATTATTTTTAAACTCGATAAACGATAATTGTAACTAGTGGCATTGGAATTGACAACTTGTGAAACAGTCAGGAAGTGGTGCGCAGATGTATACTAATGAGTTATATCACGTCACGTTCACTTCGACTTTACTGTATCACTTGCGTAAAATGACTGAGCACAAACGCAGTTCTTATAAGAAATCGGATGACTAATATTGGCGCATTAGTGCTACTCAACCTTGAGTTCAAAGGTAATGATGGTGATATTTCGTAGTAAAAAGTGCGGGCTTGGTCGGCTGCCAATAATAAGGGGCCTGGCATCACTCCTCTCACTACAACATAACTCCAAAGTGCACGCAGTTTCCAAACATCTCAATCTCGCGGTCATGGGGAGTCCCGATTTCGCGCGGCCCTCCTCCGACTCGGCCCATCCATCACGCGCGCCAGCCTTCGAGGCCCCCCCCCTCTCCCTCAGGACCACGCGAGGTTCACAAGTCCTCTTGCTGCTTAGATTGCAACCAGCGCTTCTTACTCTTTGCTTAATCTACATTATCGCCGGGAGGGGAATTTGAATTCTACATTTTCATTAAGGGATTCGTAGTTGGGTAATTTGTGATAAGTTATATCAAAATAAATTAGTGGATTACAAGTATTAGTTACATTAGTATAAATGCACAAATAGAAATAAAAATAGTAAAAAAATACAATTACAAATACAAGTAAACAATTCCCAATTAACATTGTGGTATTGAAAACGAACAATTTCATAGTCATAAATGTACATTAGGTACACATAATTTATATTTTGTAGACTAGGTCGTACCCTAGGAATAAGCAGACATTAGAGCTGCTTCGAATAGAGCGCAAATTATTATCTTTTGATATTATTATTATTATTATTGATAATAATAATAACAGTAGTGGTAGTAATAGGGCTGATTTAAATGACCAGGTTTGATTATTGATCGCTATTTGAAATGATTTTTTTTTTGTCGTGCATATGAGTCACGGCCTATGCTTAGGAGGTCAGGAACATCCAACAGGCAAAACTAGAATAATGAGAGAGAGAGATAATCATCCATATCGTAAATTGGATTGTTAGGTGTGATCCACGTTGCTTGGTCAAGACCCACTGAAGATGGGAACTTGTTTTCTTGAATGTTAACTTTGGGCATGTTGTTACTAGTATTATAACTGTTATTATTGTGGATGATTATCCCTATCTCCCATTATGGATTACCACAAGATTTCTGCTACCACGGAATTTAAAACGAGAATACACATCCAACGTGGATTCCTGTGTCGTGAACCGGCAGGGACCACAAGAAGTACGCGGGAGAAGCGCCTAGGCGTTGAGTGGCAAAATCAAACGGGTAGATGGCATCTCAAGTGAAGAAAAGAAACTTTTCGAAGTGGTGAACTCCAAATAAGTTTTCTCATTTTGACCCCAATACTTCCCACGCACCGACTCTCTTCTGGGCGGTTGTGATGTCTACCCTAGAAGTTGAAATAATGTGCGTTTCATTTCTATAAAAAAAAACAAAAACTTCTGCATTGGGTTTCTCCTGCGGTGCGCCCGTGGATATTGTCTGCGGAAAATTAAGTCCGGAAAAGTGACTGGGATCTGTCTATCTTTAGGATCGTCACGTAGATTTCTCCACCAGTGTTTTTAAACATCGATGTTTTAAAAACTGGTTTAGCATTTAGCACTTTAAATTTAAAAAAACGCATTCTGAAAACAAGACTATATCATTTTATAGAATTATCAAAATTAAGATTTAGAATTTTGTAGCACTTATTGATAAAATTATTATTGTGAAGAAAGGAATTATTGAGATAAAACAATTTTTTTATGCATTTTAGATTTTTTACTTAAAAACCAGGAAATAAGGGAAACTAATTTAATATTTCTTCATTTGTGAACTTCACCAAATATAAAAGCTTAAGAAGCGCAAAAAGCAAAGAAGTAACGCGAGCGCCGCAGGCGTAGGGCTTTCTTCCTCTTCTTTCCGTGACCTCCGTACAGATAACTGAGAAGGCTGACACCCCTTCCGATGACCCTGAGCGCTCAGGCTTTCGGGATCAGTTTTTTTAATGTGTTTATTATTTTTTTTACTTTCTTTTGTCAGATAATTTTTAATTAGAAATTAATAAAAACAGCTATTCTCAAATTACATGTTTTGAAACATCGATATGTTGTGGATGTCGCATCTCTAGTTAGAGAGCAAACACGAAGGAAACAATAAAATGCAATTTAGCAATTATTTCGCAGATTCACGACCAATTCGCACATTGTGCGAGATTTCACATTTTGTCATCGATTTTGCAGTTTATCGCATATTGAAAATCTTCAGAAATATACTGCACCGACCGTCAAACATACTACAATTACTATTTTTTCATCGTTTGGTAACATTTCGCATTTTTAGCAATTGCTAAAAATCACGTCGACGGCAATAGGATTTTCGACACTAGCTTGTCAGATAGGTCGAATGCAGTCACTGTCTGGAGGAGAATTCTAGAAACCGGGTGGTCTGATAGGTAGTTCTCTGTGGTTTCTCTGATCAACACCAGGCGAATGCCGGAGTAATACCCCCAACAAACGGGTCACAGGCCGCGCGCTATCTTTTCTTCCTCTTCCTTGTCCTATCCTTTCCCCTTACACACACTTACACTAACATGCAATACACTACCACGCATGCCGGGAGACCGGTCGGGAGCTTAGAGCTTGTCCCGGCTAAGGCGGTGCTCCACTGGTAGAAGATACGTGGTTGAGGGAAACCTCGCTAGCCGCCGGTAAGTCGGCGCCGGATTTAGTCATCTAGCGGGGGAAGATCACCGCCACCTCCCGAGGAAAAAAAAATCACTTCACTTTCGGAACTAATAACCTCGATAGTTGAGGTGCCCGGAATCACTAATAACCAACCAACCCATCCAATCATGTCCTTAGCGTCCGCGGCGTGGCGGCGGCGGCGGCGGCGGCGACGCATGCGCGGAGAGGCGCTCCCTAGCGTCCGTGGGCGGCGGCGCAGCCGTGAACTGGCGACCTGCGGTGAAAGGCGTCGGCGTCGGCGGCAGCGGCGCGTCGCGCTGTCTCGGCGCCGCCACTCCCACGCACCTCGCGGCCGCTCTTATCTCGCCGCGGATTATAATATGTTATTAAGGTTAAAGCTGCCCCACTACAGGCCACGGATGCGACCTTGGGCCCCGCAATCACTCGCTGCCGGCGCTCGGAGGTGG
The DNA here is from genome assembly GCA_011170035.1 of Teleogryllus occipitalis. Classification (NCBI taxonomy): domain Eukaryota; kingdom Metazoa; phylum Arthropoda; class Insecta; order Orthoptera; family Gryllidae; genus Teleogryllus; species Teleogryllus occipitalis. Next base: position 81,200 of record BLKR01000446.1, read on the forward strand.
TAGTCAGCCGCGCGCTCTGTTCGCATTAATTCTCCAGAAGGCTGAACGCGCGGAATCCTGATTACGGCTGCGAAACAGGCGAAGTGGAAGTCGCTCTGCGAGATGAGGAGTGGGGGAGAGTTCTCATTACTTGTGATATTTGATCTCCGCTTGGTCAGAGATTGATATCTTCGTTATTTTAAACCGGGTCATAGATACCAGTTTATTCGAAAACTAATCCATTACAGCCCGGCTCATGGCTTCCTGGATGATCTTGAATATGAAATGTTTGAGGATGATATCATTGTTGTGTTTACATGATTGTGGTTTTTCCGCTAAATTTTTGTTGATGAAATAGGAATCCTAATTTCCATTTAATTGGCGTCTCCTACAACATGGAGTCTCTCTCTTCACTCGTGACTTCGTAGATCTAGTTCCGCTCTTATTTCTGTTGTCCGTTAAACGCACGTATAATATGTTAACTAGTGGCCTGCTGTAGAAAAATGCGACTGAATAAAAACCAGAAAATAGTTATCCAAAGAGTATCACGCAGACCGCTTAAGAACAAAGTACTCTCATGTATGACTGCAATAAATTGTGTATTTTAACAAAAATAATCTACACGGATGCTGCATAAACATAGCATTATACATTACAAAAGTTTTTAAATACCAAGGATACAAACGACTATTCCATGACAGAGCACATAAATAGAAAAAAATGGCGGGCGGCCTCTTCCTTGGAGCCATGTTTTCACGTGACGTCACGTATGTGACCCTCAGCAGTGACGCACTTAGTATGATCATTCAGTCGGTATGTGCAGTATGAAAGTAGGTGGCATAATACGATTCAAATTCACATTTTTCAGCCCAAATCGAACCTGTTTCATTATTGTTTTTTTTCAAATCCTGGGAGTTTAACAAAACGACTCTCACATGGCCGAAGACTTCATAATTGTTTGTTTGTCTGTTTGTTTTGCTCGCGTGGAAAATTAGCAATGTAGATTATATTAAAAATCTTCACATACACCGGTTTATTGCTTTGTGACTACTATCTTCTCGGAATATCTCATCAAAGGTTTTTTATAAACGCTTATTGTAAAGTAGTCATTTAATATTTTCATTTAGCAATAATCTGCAAATCTTTTTAATAACATCAGCCTCTGGTAGATGCCGTGTCATCTTTCTACAAAATAACGACACTTACACTCTCAAGGCCCTGAGTCTTAACTTATTGGTTCTCTTCCTGCCCGAGATCTGCTGACTGCGTCATTCTAGATGGAATAGTCACTAATGAAATATGCATGAAATCATTATGCTCTGGTACTAATATAGAATCATATTTTTGCCTTGCTTAGTGATGTGGACGATTTTGACCTCCACTCGGGGAACGCAGCGAAAATAAAATACCCTTACTTCATAACGGCCACAAGCCAGTATTTCTAGGGCACTGGTACCAAGGTTGCTATGCTTGCTTAGCCATGGAGAGATATTTTTCCAAGTGTGAAGGCGTGGAGATCAGGAATGCCACTGATTAATGTTTCGTTCTTGATGGTAGTGCTGACATTACGTAGTCTTATAATAAGCAATCCAATTGAAATAAAATGCACGGCTTTGGCGAGCAGGCTAACTTGTGGTGTTTGAATACTCGCGCATTTAACCTGCGTTTCCGTTTCAAAAATAAAATTGTCACCTATATTTACCCGTCACTTATATGATTTCCGTCTTCCCAACGAAAAGTTATACAAACGAATAAAGCACCTCGAATTTTTAGCCATCTTCATCGATATGTTTAGGAAAAGATGGCACACACTTTGTGTGTATCAGCTTTAAAATAACATTTGTGCACTGAAATCTTTCTGAATAGATGGAATAATGTTACAAGGAATATTTGTGACACGCAGTGACGAACCGTGTCTTGATTTTGAATAATTACTTTTACGACGATATTTTTAATTCTTACACCATGTAGACTCAACTTTTCCTTTCGTAGACACAGACACTTTTAACAATTTCAAAAGAATATAAAATATCTCACGCAGAGTGTCGTTATTTTATGTCATTCACTGTAGAATTACATTGTAAATATTGTAATATTGTTATTATTATTATTATTATTATTATTATTATTATTATTATTATTATTATTATTATTATTATAGTATCTGATCTTATGTGACATAGAATAACATTAATGCACAAGTGGTAATGATATGATGTGAAGTGAATGGTAAGCAATGGTTAAACGAGAGGCTCCAAAACTAAAAATCATAAGAAAACCGTCCGAAAATCCCCTTCGTCCACCGCACATTTCATTTTGATCGACCGAGAATTAAACCACAAAACCCGAAAGTTCAAATCTACCTTCCTGAACTCTACACTATGAATCACCCTAGAACAGGGGTGTCCAACTTGCGAAGCCTCAAGAGCAACAACTGAAACCTTTAATACGGTTGCGGATCATATTTTCATTACTCAGGTGATCCACGACTGACTTCCCCTTATTGTTGATCTCGGGCCTGACGTTCCGAGTGGAGCTCATATTTTCTACCTGGCCGTGCTGTGCCAGACTGAGCTAGACCTAGGGAGCTGGAGGATCAAGAAAACGTGCGCTCATAGTAATGACCTTACCAGTTGATGCGCCTCGAAACACTAATCAATCAATCGGGCGGTGATTTTGTGGGAAAATAGTATAACACGTGCTGTATCTACTGCAAGCACGTTTTTCCATGAAACTGCGTTCCGCGCGCCTCGAGCAGCAGTAGGAGCGGCGCAGCAGCGGAAGTCCGTTGCGCACGCGACCTCCACGGGCGCCGGCCGCGTCCCGATGCGTGCGCGTGCGTTGGCCAACACGCGTTGCGGCGACGCGCGCGACGCGAGGCGGCTTTCCCTGCCGCTGACCCTGACCGCCCCGCCCCCTTCCCGCCCCGCCCCGCGCCGCCCCGCCCCGCCGCGCCCCGCCCGCACCGGAAGCGCGGCGTCCCGCACGCGGAAGCGACCGCCGACGCCCGAGGCCGCGCTACCCCCCCTGCCGCGGAGCTGCAGCTTGATTTGTTTCCCCGATAGCCGCGTTTGATGGTATCAAACGGGTTTCATTTCATGAGTCGACGAGATGAAGATAATTCCGTATACTTGCATCAATTACGCATAGGGAAGATCCGCTGTTGGTTGTATTTATTTGTGTTTTATTTATTTAACGTCAAAAACAGTTAAAAACGTGTATGTGTGACCTATATTAGGGAGAAGTGTTGATTCCATATTTTGGAATTTATTTATAAAATTATTCACGATCGTAGAGAATACATAGAATCCTAATCCAATACAATTTGAAGTTCACAGTAAAATTCTGTTATTTGTGTTCCCACCACCCAAACGGCCGATATCCGAAATAAAGCCCTCTTCCCCCTCCACTTCCCTCTGTCACTTTGCCAAAACTTCATTTCTTTCTTGGGAGGAGGATCCTATGTGTGGGAATGTGTTTTATGGTTCCGAGAGTTTTCATTTCGTTTGGTTTCAAGAGTTCATGCAAGAGAGTTTCATTTCGTTTGGTCAGATGATGAACATTATCTCGGGCTAGTTCCATGAGAGGTACGGCTGTGTTGGGGGATGCCAAATATCAGGACGAAACCCCAGAAGGTGCGGTTGCCCAAGAGAAAGGAATTCGGACCAAATGGGAACAAGCGGCACATTGTGTGCTTGTGAATATCATGGTGTGCAATGTTCGCGTAAAATGTGCAGTATCATATTGTTTGTTAACATTTTGTAATTCTTTCTGATTTCATACGTTTCCATGTCCATAACAAATCACGATTACTTGTTCCCTTCGTGATAGTGCTCTTTGCTCGATTTCCCCACCCCTATCGCCAGATGGCATTGGTTTGGTATTGTTGTTTGTAATTATTGCTTTCTGTTCGACATATGTTCTCTTTGGAAACAATTGCAAATGGCAACATAACATTTTTAGGAGCAAGAATTCTTAGGGAGCACTGTACTCGGATATTTTATAATGTTTAGAACAAAAAAGAAATTAAGTAAGTTAGTTTTATTGAATTTTAATTACATTTTATATGATAAAGTGCATTATTATTGAATATAAATTTCAGAAAGGAATATTAAAATCACGGATGTTTCAGTTTATCGTTGGGGAAACTGAAAGGTAATAGATACTATCGTGTGGAAGTTTTTCCATGATGAGATGAAATGCTGAAGATAGTCTGTGGATTTCGTGTCATGGTATCGCATTGTGATCATTCCCTATTTACTCTATCTATTTGGGTTAATTGTGAATGTAATATTTGTTAAAGGATCGGTAGTCCAACATAAAATCATAAATCATATTCCCCGAAGAGTCATGAAGCAATTAAACAAAACAGAAAGAAAGAGAGAGAAAATGAAAACGAGCGAAAATGTTGAACCGAGTGACTATACGACTACACAGCACCATAGAATGTACGATAATGCTCAAGTTAATGACATACCAGGCTAAAAGTAGAGTATAAAGTAGGCTAAACGTTTCTCAAATTTCCAACACATACTAAAAATTCAGTTTTATTATCTATTGCAAGTTGACATATCCTCTTTTGTATTTGTTCCCAATTAGTTTGTTATTCCTGAAAGAGAACGAACAAAGAAAAGCGATATATGTTTTCGATATTGCTTATTTCAAAGTAACAATGAATAGCTTGGTAATTGAAGTTATTATTTTCGAATTGAGAGTCTTGACCTTTAAAAAGGGAACTCTTTTCGTCCGCATGGAAATCTCTCAGACATAAGACTGGTTTGCACTTAATTTTTTCTCGTCGCTTATCTAAGTTCACGACTCACAGGTTATGACGGATTCAGGCTTTTTTTCGGAAATTACGATATCTAGACTTCTCTTCGTCGAACCTTGGACGTGGTGTTTGAGAGAATTGTAATGTTGTGATGTCGTAATCGCTCCTTTTACTTACAGTTAAATGAAAGAGCTTTCAAAAACCTGAAAGCTCTCCACAACGAATATTGCTTACGACGTATTTGTCCGTTTGTTTGGGCACAAATATTTCTCTTTGATTAGTAAAGATGCAATGCCTACGTTTTTTGTCTTCTAGTTAAGTTGAGATTTGCTTTATTACAATGGAAATTGAAGAAAATGTAACGATATCTTTGTTTACGACAATAAATGTTTATTCTCAATCCTTCCAGATGTCTTCTTTTTGAACAGGGGACTCGCTAAGATATTATATACAATTTTAAAAAGAAAATGTTGTATTATATGAACACATTAGCTTAATGCTTCTTATCTTTCTTTATCCACATTTCTCGAAAGATATGTATTACTAATTTACTAAGGCGTAAGCTGAATTGGAGCTGAAGAAACTATACCGCATGTGTACTTCTTAATATCCATCTTTTTGTCAATTAATGAATCTCTTGTAAATAATTCCGATTGCATTTTTCACTCTATATTTATGTCAGTTCGCATGTTTTGAGCTTTGCTTCTCCCCATAACTGTCCTCTATAATACGTTAATATGTGCAAGGGGCCATCTACATCCATGATGACTCTACCTGCCGTTAACTCAATCATTCTTAGATTACCGCGTGGGTCAAGCTCGCAATCTTTCCTTCATCAGCATCTGCGTTCGTTGGCTGTTGTGGATTCGTATATCACACGGTAACTAGGCATTCAACAGCTTAATACTAACCGGCTTCTGCTCGCCTAAATCATGCGTCGGCCCTGATAAAGTTCAACGCGTGCTGTACGGGTAAATTGCCTGTGTATGTTATGGTGTCGCGCCGCGCCTCCGGAGGCCAGGTGACAGCTTGACAGCGTTTCTTGGCGTATTACATAAATGCATGTCTGCCTTCACACACTGCATCATTAATCTGAACGGCGCGGCGTTGCCGGGTAATGCCCATTCTGGGTGTAGGCCTCTTGGGTACGTGCGTGCGAGCTCAGCTCGTCTTTGGGGGACGGAGAGGGAGAATATTACCCGACAGACTGGACCGAACGTGGAGCATTTAAGAGGTAAGTTCGCTGTCAGAAGGGATAAGTGTTCTTTTCATTCCTGTGGCAAGGCCGAGAAGTAATAATATATAATGGTATACATCAGAATGAAATCGTTACCTTCCAATCCAACTCTCTTCTCAACTGCTATTCGCAACTTTTCCCACGATTTAAAACTTTGATGTAATTGTTTAGATTTATTTTTCGCGAAATATATTTGTTGGGAACTATTTAAACATACCAAAGACTCTTTAAACTGCAATCTATTTTTTGTTGATATTCTAAACCAGTAAAGAGGCGTTTGTCATAAATAGGTTTGCAGTTCTTCACTTTCTTTTGTACGACTATAACACATTCTTGCTGTTTGCTCACATGTTTCCCTACCTGTAAGAAGATCCTTGTGAAATCATTCCTCGGCAAATGACCCTAATGTTACTTTGCATAGTACTACACTACCGTAATTTCAACTGCTCTTTTTCCAGAAGTCAGTGCAGAAATATAGAATAAGTCCAAATTGAAAAGATATATAGACATATTATTTTTAAGTGTCATATTTATTTATGTGGTTCATTTATCTGTATGAAATGGGGTAATAAGCCTAGTTCCCTTGAAAGAAATATTATGATTCAAAGTCATAAAGTAATGTCAACTTCTACGACGCTATAAAAGTTTAATAATAAATTCGGATATTAGTAACTCCTAACTTGAATGTATTACTCCATACAATAAGGGAATGATTTATTAGAAAATTAATTATCACTGCTGTGTTAATTAGATAATTAATTATCACAATCTTAAAATACAGCGAGCGAAAGTCTCGGAATCAACGTGAAACTTTTTCAGAGTTCATATATTTATATTAAATTAGAATCGAACTAATATCGTAATTTGTAAATCACTGTATTGTTTCCCATACAATTCTGGGAAATAATGAAGGGAAAACTTTGAACTAGGATATACTTTTCAATTATTTCAGTTTCTTCCACCTTCCCATACAAAACATTCGTTTCAGACTTGTATTATTTTCAGTAATTACGATGTACGACCAACTAATCTCACGATCTCTAATCTACTATTTTCACGGTAACTAAAAATTTGTAGCAGATCAGAATCCTTTTTCATGGAACAGTATTCCACGTGTATTGAATTTTATTCAATTTTTAAGTAATTTTCAAGATCATGAAAGCATGCTGATCAGAAGTTATTTTCACGTTTTCAAGGACTTGACAACATTCCCCTTGAGATACAACGTGATTCGAACTACGAGTTCGCGTTTCGTGGGAGTATAAGTAACGAAAGTGGAGTCTCAAGGATAATATGCTAGTTAGATTTATGGACCAGTTCCCAGCGAACAGGGCAATGCACATTACGAGACGTTATCTTCGCAACATAGTAAAATAAACGTGTATCATATTTTAAGTCCGATATTTTTACCAACGCATGTCCTTCGTACTTCAGGCTGCACCATATTCAATGATTTACTGCTAAATGTATCTTCTGCATCTTAGCTTACTTTACGGCGGGATGTCATATTTCGAGGAAATGAGAAACCTTAGAGTAACCTGCATCTACATGCTTCGTAATATCGCTCTGAAGTAGTAATGAAAAATGGATTTAGTAGCGCTCGTAACCATTTCGACATCAAAAAGGAACTCGAATGGTTTGAGGGTGTTATACAGCGAGATTACTGAAATCACATCTTTCTCCCAGATGCCTTGTTATTACGTGTAGCCGCCACATTTTAAAATGGGAAATATTTCGTATTTCAAGGATAGTTGTGGATTAAGCACTTTTTGACATTAGAAAATAAATTGATTTTGTATTGTAAGCATATTTTCAAAGAATGAAATGCATTGTATCATATAAATGAGATTGCGTAATTCGATATCTCGTTTGTGTGAGAATCCAGAGACAACCTTGGTAGAGGTCTTCCAATTGCACATGTGAACTAACAATAAGTATAACAAATTTCGCCTATATTCAAATGATATTCATCGATCATCGTGAAATCAGTATTAAAGGAAAACGTTTATTCGTAATATAGATGCAACTGAGAAGTTCACCTAAGTTGTACATAAATGAGCGTCATTCCTGAACGGGCAAATACAATAGTGTTTAAATTGTATTCTAGTAATGTTTCAATAATAAATATCGTAACAGTACCTAAACCTATTCGTCGCATTGGTTGCTCATTCGGTGAAACAATTCTATCCGGTCTGGGGTTGGGGAAAGGGAAGGGGCATTGCTGAACTATGTACTGGGAAGTCGAGTAATTAGAGATTAATACACGTATACTCCCTTTAATGAAGTGAAATGAAGTGTCACTGAAACGTTATAATTTGCAGTAGTTTGACAACTTTAACATTAGCTTTTGTGTGTTTTTAAAATAAATTGTTACTTTTTTAAATTGACATTTTATAGTTACTTGAATTTTCAAGAGGTTTTAATAATATTACTCTAACTGTGAACTTTTTAAAGCATGACTGTCAATAATGCAATGCAAACATGGACAAATAATCCAAACCTAGATCGCGACCGGATGGCGCGTCCGTTCAACAAAGTATTCAATACTTAATGCCACTTGCAGCTAATGAAAAACGTAAACGGAAAATTTTGAATTTTGTTTAACGCACGGATGATATCTGTAAAGTGGATAGCAATTGGAAAATTCAACGCATCCTTTAAAATCATGGGTATCTTCATTCATGATTTAAATGGATGAGTTGAATTTTCAAATTGTTGCCAATTTTGAAAGAAAGGGAAGAAAGGAGGTTAATGTTCGAAAAAATTCGGTAATAAGATCGCTACATGAACATTGGTGAAATCATAAGAATATCTCCACCTTCAATAGCATATTAATTAAAATATTACCTATTAATGAGATCCATTTCATGAAATGGCTCTCGTAATCATTATTTAATTATTTGCTAGTCAACCGAAAACGTTGATCAGTTAGTAAGATTCGATCAAATAATACACTTTAATGTTACTCTGATGGTTTTTCTAAGTCTAAGCAGCAGCTGTAGAGGCGGTGTTGTTAACGTAATGTCAAAAATGTAAGCACAAAATTTATAAATGCTCTTAGAAAAGAGAAATTTTCACCCCTTGCAGAAGCCTAACAACAATACTTTTCAGAAACTCACATATCTTCGGCTCAATTATATGTTAAGTTATATTTAAATTTTAAGTTGGTTTGTGTACGCTTCAAAAACTCAATAAGTTCTGCACCCATTGACCTGAAATTTTAACATGATATTCAGCCCGCTTCAGAGATTATTTTATCTATTTTTCGCGTCAGTGACATACCCGCGACCGCGAGAAAACAGTTTTTTAACGGGCAGCTGTGTACCAGCAACCGCGCCATCTGCCGGAAGCGAGGGGAACACTCGCCGTATTAGCTAACGACAACCGCAGTCACATGTGAAACATTACCTGTTCTCTTTTTTATTGTTTATTAACAAAAAACGGCAATACAACAAAATACAACGAACATTGGAATGCTAACTATTTTGCTATCTTCATACATAAGCACGTCACATGCATTCATGTACGTCACATGCAGGAATATGCTCAACATGCAATGGCATCTTGACGAAGGGAGAGTGGCGAAGAGAGAGAGACGAAGAGAGAGAGAGAGAGAGAGAGAGAGAGAGAGAAAGAGAGGGAGAGTCAGAGGGAGAGGCAGATACGGAGAGAGGGAGATGGAGATAGAGGAAGAGACGGAGACGGTTAGAGAAAGGAAGAGAGAAGGAGAAAGAGGAAGATGAAGGGCGGAACAACGTCTGCCAGGTTCGGCTAGTAATTATATAAATCCTATCTTTAAAGGTACAGGCAGCATCTGAAGTCCCATAACCTACATTTCAAATATTTAAAAACATAGTATAAGATTATTAACTATTAAATATAAACACATGAAGGGCATGAGGCAATATTAACGCAAGCCTCACCAGCAATAGCAAGCATCCAGCTTTTGATGTATTAATATCTCGATTTCGGACAGACTGTATCTCTTCTTGTTACTGCCCCATGCCCTTTAATTATAGTTCCTGAAACACGGAAATGTGCTGAACCAAGGTGAAGATAATGTGCTGAGCCAAGAGGGCTGTGTTGGCTACCGTTCTCTCTGAAGAGAGTCTGAGTGGCAGGTCCTAAGGTTCCAGTCCCGAAAACGGTGAATTTTCAATCCTGGCGCCTGTGATTGGATCTCTGATCGTTGTTTCTCCGATCAGTACAAGACGAATGCTGGAGCAGTAACCATAACAAACAGGCCTGAAACAATTCGCAATCTTACCTTAATCTTTGTTGTCGTTTTTTCTCCCTTCACACACGCACATTGAAATGTCGTACTCTACCACACTCGGGAGACCAGAGCTTGCCCTGTGGCGGTGCTCCGTAGGGAGGAGGTTCAAGACTTGGGAGGGGGAAATCGCCCGCAAGTCGATGTGTAGTTGGACGCCGGATCTCGCCATCTAGCGGGGAAGGAACACAGCCATCTTCCAGTACATACTATTCAGTACACTAACGGGACTAATGATCATAGCAGTTGACGAACCCGGAATCATCAATCAATATTGTGCTGAAGAGTATGCTAATAAAATTCACATCGTTAACTGTGACGGCAGCAAAGAGTGTTGTTGCCGTGGCAGCAATGGCTGTGGAAGCGATTGATTGGTGATTCCGGGAGTGTCAACGGCTTAAGTAATTAGTTTCGTAAGTGTGCGTGTATTTAACGGTGTAGTTTGCGGTGATCTTCCCTCTCCGGATTGCAAGATCCAACGCCGACCCACCCGTCAGCTTGCAGAGTTCTCCACCAGGTATCTCCCACTACCATTGCAACCTCCCTGCCGGGACAAGTGCTTACAGTAAGCTCCCGACTCGTCTCCCGTCATATATGGTAGTGTAGTGAATGTAAGTCTTAGTTTGGGTGGCGATAGGGCAAGGAAGAGGAAGGAAAGATCGCGCGAGGTTCGTGACCCGTTTGTTAGAGTACTGCTCCAGCATTCGCCTGGTGTTGATCGGAGAAACCACGGAAAACTTCCAATCAGAGCAGCCGGCCGCTAGAATTCTCCACCAGACAGCGGCTGAACTCGACCTAGCTTTGTATCTAGTGTCGAAAATCGAGAGTGTAACCCTATGAACTTCGGGTCAGAGGCAGTGGATGCCCTGAGCCACCTCATCCGTTCCGCGGAGGCGACAGCCCCGCCCCCGCCCCCGCGCCGAACGCAGAGCCAGGCCAGAGAAGCGCCGGCGGCCGCGAGGGACGAGGTGGCGACTCATCGCGGCGAGCGATTGCTTGCTCACGCTCGCTCGAGGAGAACGGAAGACGATTTTCAGCTCGAGTGGACGCGCCGCGCGGCGCCGAGGGCTCAGACCCGCAACACTGGGAACGCTCACGCTTTTCATTAGCTGCTGCTGACGCTGAGTAATAGAGTCTTCGAGCAGACGGACGGACGCGCCCCGCTGCCTGGTCTAGGATCAGCAAGGGAAGCGATGAAGCGGTTCAGCTGCTAGGCGTGGGTTTGGTCGAGTAGTTGGAGAAACTATGAAGCTCTACAAAAACTCCTGCAAGAAATCCTCCTGAAGAGAGAATTATCAGGCGATGCTGTAACCTATTTAATACTTTTCCTCTCTGTACTGTATTATACTGAATTGGAACACAATCTCGAAATTTCGGTCGTGAAATGACTGTTGAAGGTTTCGGTCGTGAAATGACTGTTCTTTTGAGCTATAACTTCACACACACGTCAGGATTGAGAACTGTCAGTCCTTTTCCAAAAAAGTTTTTTTGCTACTGGTGCTGGTAGCGAGGAGACCTACAAGAGACCAATTTTGCACCCGAAAATCAAGTTTGTATGTATGTATGTATGTATGTATGTATGTATCTACGTATGTAAGGAAGGATGGATGGATGGATTTATTTATTTATTTATTACAGGTTGTACAAATACAAATAATGTAAAATAACATTATTTCGCAGAACACAAAGTCCTGTACGCGATCATACAGTGACTAAACATAGATTGGTGATCTAAAAATTATTGTTCAATATTAGGAAAAGAAAAGAAAAGAAAAAAGTATGACTATATTTTTAATTTTATGAATAATAATTTCATGTTTATTAAATGAAACTAACCTATACAATGCTTGGTCACTGTGTAGCTTGATAATAGGACCTTGCAATTTCTTCATCTAGTTGGATAATCCAACTTCTGAGTTGCTTTCTATACTTTGGTTTGGTCATATCACAGCTCTCCAGTTCATTATTCAATGAATTTAATACTTTATGGCTTATGTAGTGATGACTTCTTCTTTTAATTTGCTTATTAATTATATTTGGATTGACATTTGTGCTCCTCTTTGTTGAGACTTGCTTGGTGTACTCATCTTGCAAGAATTTAAAGTTATGGAGTAAACCTTTTTCTAAATAACATTTTTAACACTAATTATATTTTTTCCTTGAATATAATGTCTGATGAGTCAAACAAGTTTCTCTTATAAATAATTTTAATAACCTTTTTCTGAATATCAAGGAGTAGTCTCATAGTATTATCAAAGGCATCACCCCACGCAATTATGCCATAGGTCACTGCAGACCAGAATAACGTATAGGACCAGAATAACGTAACAACTAATCAGTTGCTCAGCACTTAGCATTAATCTTAATTTATAGAAAATAAAAATTAAGTATCTCACTTTTTAACTACATATTCAACTTGGAATTTCCATTTCAGATTGCTGTCAGATGGATGGATTCAGATTGCTGTACAGATGGATGGATGAATGGATGAATGATGTACGTGTTACGTATAATTCTGACAGATCAGAATCTTGTGAGCTGTAACTTGATAAACATGCCAGGAGTAAGATCTGGTTGTGCCGTTGCGGAGAATATTAAGATATTTTAATTTTACGGAGTTCTTTACATGAAGCCGCTGTGACTTTGTCAAAATTTTCTGGAAATGGCTGATTTTTTGGGGAGATGGCTCGAATAGAAGACTATTTACAAAAAGGAAATACATTCACTTTTCATTAAAAAGGATCTGAAAATTTGAAAACTGCAGAAGTTGACATTTACTTTCGAACTTATCCTATACTTGTCATATGAAAGACAATTTCTTTCTCAAAGAAAATTATCTCTCACTTTCATATCTTTATGTGTCAGGCGCTTTTTGTAAAACATTCTTAGTAGTTGTTGATTAGTATCAGTTTCGGTTTGGTACGCAGTCACACTAGTTTATTTATAAATCTGATGAGATTATAATAAAGAAGTATGAGAGTCGCTCGAAATAAGGAGCATAAATTTGCGTCTCTGTGGTCTCTATAAAGCGTACAGTCTTTCGAGCGTGGAAAGAAATTCAAAGTCGATTGCGAAAACGTACATATTTCGGCAGAGCGGATAACATGCGCAAAGTTCAGACAATAATTCAGAAAACGGACGTTTGCAAGTATTCATTCACGAACCGAACTATTAGAGACTGGGAGGGTTTGATCTCTTTCCTCAAAACCTGAGCAAATTTTAAAAAAATAGATTCGTAGATGTTGATATGTGTATTATATCTTTAATATTATTAAATAACTAGTCTACTTTGTAAAGTATGCTGTATTATCACTATTATCATTAATATAATTATTATCATCATTATTATTATTATTACTATTAATAATAATAATAATAATAATAATAATTATTATTATTATTATTATTATTATACGAGTGTGTAAAAACCTATTAAAACTCAGTGAACCGCAGTGCGGTGAAGTGAAGTGTGGTGAAGTGGAGTGCTATGAAACTTGCAGGTGAAGTGTTCATGTTAGTTCGTTAAGTTTGTTACTTTCGTAAAGCTTAAGTTCTGTAATGTTAGTGTATTCTGCCACCAAATTCTCAAACTTATTTGCAGAATTAGTAATAATTCTAATCTAATCTAATCTAATCTAATCTAGTTATTCCATTAATGATTGCTTCACCTATATTACGTTAAATCTACTGAAATTTTGGACTTCAGTTTTTCAACTAGTTTGAGGAATTACCTGATTCCTGTCCCAGTATTTATTTAGTGCATGATAGTATCGAGCTATTGTTTCTTATTGCTTTTCTCGCCACAATTCCTACGCACAAACATCCAGTATTCAATTGGACACCCAGTGCATCACTTGCTCTTTCCAATAGCTGCTGCAAGGGGCGTTGAGTGAGCCTTCCGCCAGCGGACGCGCCCCGTGCCTGGCCTCGGAGCAGACGGGCGGCGTGGCGGCGGATGGGCAAGGGAAGCGGTGAAGCGGCGAAGCGGTGAAGCTCAGTGGCGAATCCTGAACATTATTTTGAGTATGCCGCACTTTATCGGAGATACCTCCACCGTTGTCTTTTATTCTGAACATTTCTGAGATTCGAATACTATGAAATTCCGTCTTTAATAATCGTTCTATGAAACAATTAAACAAACCACTAACTTGTGAATCATTAACACACTCCATTTCCACAAATACTTGAGAGAAGCGTAACTTATGAACGACCAGAGAAAGACTGTTCATCGCAGTATTTTGCGGTGCCTACCGGCCGTCCAGACGCTCATCCTCCCCTCTCCCCGCTCTTGAAACATGAGGAGCCATATTGTTATCGCGATTGGGATGAGGTGCCTTCGCCTGCACTGGCGAATTCTCTGGACAGCATTAAGAACTGTTTGAAACTTCTCACTCTAATGCATTTCATAGCCCTTACAGATGCGGAAGACTGACTGGCTCTCGGTAGCAAAACGAGTTATTTTCTCGCATGTTTTAAAGCTTTCAAAATCTGAATAACTTTTTAGAGGATTACCAAACTTATGAAATATTTCTTATGTCCTTCGAATTACTAGGTATACCGGCGGTATACGCGGTGTATCGGAGAATACGCCACTGGTTCAGTTGCTGTGGATGTTACAGAGTAGTCGCTTGTAGCTGCTTGCTGTTATGCGTCTCGAGTAGCTGCTTGCTGTTATGCTCCATTAAGAGCGTTTGAGATAATATCGCTGATGTTTATTTTATTTATTTTTTGTGTTTTGTAAATCTTTCCTGAATATTCTTATAGCTACAGATCAATTTAAACTATTGAATTTTTGGTCTTCAGTCTTTCATCTGGTTTACGGAATTACCCCATTTCTGTGTGACTAAATGATATTGAAAGATGCTATGGATCATATTACGCACTACGTGGTAATTTGCTATTGCTTTCCGCGTAACACTCTCAAGATGAAAACTCCAGTATTCAAAGATAGTTAAGTTCAATATAACACACTACACAAGACTTCGATGAAATAATTGATAGCTCCTTTACCTACAGTAGGTTTAATCTACAAAAAAATGGGTTTTCAGCTTTTCAGCTGTTTTGAGAATTTTCCCTGAGGATTTATGAATAAGTGAATAGTGAATATGGCATAGCGATTTGTCAAGGCTTTTCGTGCTACCGTCACGAAACAAAAACATCTATTATTGTAACAGTTCCATTTCCGCTTTTCATTAGAAGGAGTTGGGTAATAATATTTGGGTCCTCGTTATGTTATGAAGAAAAATCGTCTCGAAGAAAATTTCCATAGAACTTTTAATTTATTTCTAATAGTTCAGTTTTTTGTTGAATATCCTGAGAAATGTTCCAGCGTAGGTGCAGGACAATTTCTATTTGCTAAAAAAACAACAAAATACCCCTTTTAGGTCCCGAACTTTTCTCTTTTCGTGTCATGAGCTCCAGTAGTGATAGAGAAAGAAAATTGTCACTGTTTCTCAGCCATTTTCGAATATTGCTCCACAAGAACACCCAACCCTTAAACTATTTTCTGACTCATTATTTCACTGCTTATTATTTGAAATATTATTTCCGAAAGTATAGATAGAAAAAGTATATAAGTATATAAGTTTCGAAACATTATCTCCATCTTTTGTTGCATATGCATAATATCATTCCTTATTCATTCACAATTATTTCTTTTTGTAATTTTTTTTTCTACAAGATCCCGGCCATGCCTTCGTGTATCCTAACTCTTTTCACTCTTGTATGCCTCAAGCTTGGGCTCCAGTGCAGCAGAGGTGTTCTGAATGCTCTCCGCAGGCCGCTTTCTTTTGCTCTGTTTTCGGTGACGTTTTCGTTTCCGGAGCGTCCCGGTCCATTTTTCACGCTTCGCGCCGCCTCTCGCCGCCCCGCGCCGTCTCGCGCCGCCTCGTCCCTCCACGTCGCCCTTAATTACGGTAATTAAGACGCTCGTTGCGGGCGGGCGGGCGGGGTCTGCCGCGGGCGCCGTGGGTTCGGCACCAGCGGTTGGCCCAGCGCTTCGTTGTTATTACGCGCGGCGTACGCACCCACTCGCAGCACGCGATGCCGGGAGGATAATATTTCACGTGGCCTATCTGATATTTGTAATAACGTAACGGATCGTAACATTACGGCAAACAGATTTGAGTAACATAATATTCGGTAATGTAGCAATACTCAGATTGTGTGCTACTATATGGAAATGAGATAAGAGGCTTAATTTCTTTGGCGGTGTAGTATCTCAGCGCATTTAATAATTACAACTACAATTAAATTTAAAAATATTTCCTTACATTTGTCAAAGAATTGTCACCCAGGCCGAAGTTGACCCGGGTTCTTTGAACAAATTCTTCGTTCAATTCTTCGAGCAAATTTAACGAGTAAAATACTTTTGTTATACAATAACAGTCATCTCATGGCTCACGGGAAGATCATTGGAAACATTTACTATGCGGATGAATTTTTTGACGTAATTGCAGTGGCGTGTGGTGAAGGGCTTAGTTTGGGTAAGCAATAAAATATATATGGCCAGTAACCCATTCATTAGTTTCAGAAAGTTGGCGATTAAATTGTCTTACACAGGTTTTCGAATTAATAGCAACGTTATAGTAATGTCCGGAGTTGGCCTTCCTGCCTTAATAATGTTTTTCTTATCTTGAAAGTTCCGCGAAACAAAACTCATCAATAAATCACAAATCACGCAAGTGGGTCCGTCTACGCCTCTGCCTGCAGCAGAAAGATCCATGTTCGTGCTCATCCTCCCGAAACACTAGCAAACTTACTCATTGCGAACTCTAGGGTAGAACACACGTGGTAGTTTTACTTATCACGATAAACTAAAATATGAATTTGCACGTCCAAGCAGAAATATATACTACACGTAGAATTACGCACTTCACTGTGCACACACATATTCGCATTTATTATTAAAAGCCAAGATTTTCCTTTGAAACGCTGCTTTCATTCAAGCGAGGTCCCGCAACTCAACCGATGGCAGGTCCCCAGACACGCACCGGGCACTGACGATCGCACCCGATTTCCTCGCGCCCCGCGCGTCTCGCACACATCGATGCTTGGCAAGCGCGGGCATTTCATAACTGTTAGAGTAAAACGACATCACGCTTTCGATAAATTTGAAGATTTATATTATAAATAAAGTAAGATTTATTTTCTGTTACAAATAAAGATTTTTTCCGCTGAGTTACAAGGTACGCCGTGAGCTTTCATTTTCTACTGCACACGAACGTGCAAGAACCTTGAGACTATAATAAGTAGTGCTACTTCAAATACAATGTCAGCTATTATTTTCCTCCCCATCGTATTGTGCAATATTACTCCACTTCTAATAGATATCTTTGTAGGAGGCATTTGCTTCCTCACACACATTCACTCACTTCCACTCCATTCGTTAATTCCTCAAAGGAACCTCCTACATCGGGAACAGTCCGAAGAGAATAATTCCTCCGGCAATTGCCGCGTCCGGGATTTCACGGCGTCCCCCCTCCCCCCGCCTATAAAGTGCAATGCCCCGCCCCTCCCGCGCCGAGGGCGTGCGCTTAAGCGCTTCACGGGCAGTCGTTCCCGCGCCGCGGAGCGCGCCAGCGCACCATCGCCTCAGCGGAGCGAATGGCTGGCCGTCCTCACCCGCACGTCCTCCCCTCCCCTCCTCTCCCCTCCCCTGCCCCGCCCCCGCCTCGTCCCCGTCATGTCTTCTCCCGTCCCTTTTCCTTTACGCTCGGATCCGTGCAGTCCCCTCCTCTACCATCGCGATTCGTACCATTCCGTTCCGACCCATTCTGTCGTTTCGGTATGACCCGTACCGTTCCATCCTATTAAATTTCGGTTCATTCCTTCTCATCCCGATCTATCCCATCTCGTTGCACTCTGCTCCGTTCTGTCCCGTCCAGTTACGTCCCTATCCGCCTCGCCTCGTGACATGTCACCCCGCCCTGACCCATTGTGCCCTTTTCCAATTGATTCCTGCTCTCCCGTTCCATTCCGTCCCGTGCTGACTGGATCTATTCTCGGCCTCGTTTCGTTCCATCCTGTCTCGACGCGTTCTGCTCCGTCCCGTTTCGCTGTTCCGTTCCGTCCTGTGCCGTGCCGTGCCGTGCCGTCCTTACCATCAAGTCCCTCGCCGGCGCGCCCCCTCGTCCAGAGGCTTCTGGCCCCTTTCCGTTTCTGTTCTCCCCGCCCCGCTTTGCAACCTCCTGGCCCCCGCTGCGGCTGCTTCGCTCGGCCCCGCCCCCGCGGCGCAGCCCTCCGGCGTCATCGCTCTCCGCGTCAATTGCCCGCACTTAGATGTGTGTTGTCTGCGGGCAGCCACCCCTGCGCCTGGCCTGCGTCATCCGTGGCCTTGATGCTCCTGCGAGAAACTCACTAGGCATTTTATGGCATTGCTGCCATTCACCTTTCTGCGCAGGGAGTTTCGTTGTCTCAAAGCTTTTGTAGACGCACTTAGTAGTTCACAAAACTGTGCTTTTGTTAGATTCATACATATTATGTATGTGCTTGTTTGTATATGTTTATTCATCTCTGTGTGTATAAGAGCAATTCTCTTTCTCTTCATTTAGACACATTTCATTTCTCGTAATAAGGAATAGCAATGTTATGTTAAAATTAATTATTGCATTATTAAATATTTTCTTAAGGACTGCTGTATTCAAATCACAAATTACTGTTTCTATATTTACTTCTTCCTTGTCATTAATTCACTCATCTTTCTTTCGATTTTTAGGGCAGTAAGTGTTCGTAGATAATAGCGGTTTAACTCGGTTACTAATATTAGCTCAGCACCGCGAATGGCTGTCGTCTATGTATTGTTTAATTAGGCAACCCGCTTGCGTGTAATACGTTACATGCTTTCGTGTTGCTAGGACTCCTGCAATTGTCATGCGACACTATAGCAGGAGCACTGAGAAGAAAAGGAGGAGAGAAAAGGCGAAGAGGAGTCAGAGAAGGATAGAAAGTAAGAGAAGGAATAAAAAAATGAGGCTAAATGAAAAAGAAAAAGAAGAAAATGAAGGAGAAGAGGAAGAAGAAGACGAAGACGGAGGGTGAGTAGGAAAATAATAAGAAGGACGAGGAGAGGGGGAGAAAAAGAAGGAAAAAGAGTAGAAATGAAAAATTAGTGAATAAATAGAGAAGATGTGAAGAAGAGGTAGAGAAGGCCAGAAGAAAGATAAACAAAAAAGAAAAAAAATTAAAAAGAAAGATATGAAATAGAAACAATAGATACAAAAGATGATCAGGATGAAGAAAACCATGAAGGAAGAGTTTGATTGAGCCCAATTCATTGTGATCCACGTACAACAAACGAATCATGAATTTTTCACTTTTTGATTTTTCTCTTATGGCAACGATTCTCTCAGGTAGGATGAATTTACTAAATGATCAAAAATTAAAGAAATTAATCATTAGTTTAAATATAAATGCTTAAGGTGGAAGATACACCTTAAAACCTTAAATTCGATTTTTGAAAACATTTTCCTATGCATTAATTATTCAGAAATGTTTTGGTGAAAAATATATTTCGATATCTGCAATAGTTTTTGGAGTTATGATTTAAAAGGTATGTCGCTGCATCATGCATCTATTAGAGTAGTAAGGTAAGCAAAACTCGTGAATCTAAGTTCGTCCCTGTTTTCCAGAATTACCGCTTTTAAGAACCGTTTCCCTTATAACTCAAAAACTAATCATTTTAAAGCTATGAACTGTTTAGGATACATTTAATCAAGTTTTATCTACAAAACCATGCTAAATCATAAACGGTAGATCAATAGTTTTTGTAATAAAAAATTGTAAAACTGAAAAAAACTATTAATAATCAGTATATTAATTTTGGGTTCAAATTAAATATATTATTTATCCAGAGATCTAAATGAAAATTCATGGTTTTGTACATTTAAGTATTGCCAACAAATTAAAAAAAGAGATTTGTAAAAATCTTCAAAATCATTTGAGTTATCAGCGAAACACAAAGTCAGTGTCAATCATAAAAAACTGGTTGAATTTTGATTTTTCAAAAAAAATTGTTTTTTTTAAGTTAAAAGTAAATTTTTCTTGTAGAAGAAGGATATTTCTGTGTGTCAGTTCATTTTCACTGCTGTGGAATATGATTTTATTGGAGAGAAAAGTGGAAAAATCATAAAAATTTAACTGCTGGAAGATGTATCATTCCCGGGATTTTGATTTGAAATTTTCGTAAGTTGAAGACATATAACAATTCTTTTTCTGAATTATCTACCCCCACCTTTGAATATTATTTGTATTTTCTTCTTTCAATTTTTCACTTCTATACTTCCGGCATTCTTTATATTTACTTGGCTTGTTTCTTCTATTTGCCCGGAGTTCTTTGTGGCAATTTTGCTTTGTGTCATTCTTGGCGTATTTTCTGCTTCTTGCTTTGACGACGCCGTACTTCGCTACCCTCTTGCCGCTTCCCTCGGAGTACTTCTCACCCGCCCACTTCACATCACCACGTCGCCCTCGTCGCTCCGTTTCCGGCGGCGCCGCCCCCTCGTCAGGGGCCCCTCGCGGCCAAGGCGTTACCGCCGCGGCCCCCTCCTCGCCCCTCCTCCTCCCCGCCGCCACCGCCACCGCCACCGCCACCGCCACCGCCACCGCCACCGCCACCGCCACCGCCACCGCCACCGCCACCGCCTCCGACTCCGCCGCCGCCTCCCCCACTGCCGCCGCCACCAACGCCACCAAAACCACCACCGCCACCGCCCCTACCCCCGCCTACGGACCCTCCCTCCCCGACCCCAACACCGTCTTCGCCTCTGCCTCTGCTTTCGCCTTCGTCTCCGCCTCCACGCCCACCTCCACCTCCACCTACACGTCTGTTTCTGCCTCCGTCCCCGCCTCCGCCTCCACCTTTGCCTCTATCACCGGCTCCAGGCTCCGCCTCTCCTCCGCCACCGCCACTGCCGCCTTCACCTCCACCGTCCCCGGCGTCTCCATCGTCCTCCCCGCGGTCGCCCCCATTGAGCCTGCTACTTCCACGACGGCCGCTTCCGGCGCCTCCGAGGGCGCGCGCATTCTCCCTCCGTCATCAGCGCAGCCACGCCCCTCGCCGCGGCGGCGGAGGCGGAGGCGCTTTCTTGCGGCGCGGGTCACTTTGACGACCTGTCACTCGCAGCGCCCGCCGCCCCTCGCTCCTCGCCCCCCGCGTCGTCGCGGGGCAGCTGCAACAACGGCGCCTCTGCAGCATCCTTCAGTCTAGGGTTCGAGACTCGACCGGGGCGGGTAGTCGACACTACCTACACAGGGATAGTTCATTAATTATCATAAATTGTTGTATATATATATATATATATATATATATATATATATATATATATATATATATATATATATATATTAGCTGATCCGGCGAACTCTGTTCCGCCTTAAAGAACTCCGTTCCGCCCAAACATACGAAAACGCCTGAAAACGTGCGAAAACGCATGAAAACGTGCGAAAACCCTCGAAAAGGTGCGAAAACATGCGAAATCACGCGAAAACGTGCGAAACCGTGCAAAAACGTGCGTTCTCACACAGGAACGCTGTCGAACGGGATAAACAGTATCCTATGTCCGTCTCCTGGCTCTAAGCTTCCTGCTCACCAAATCGGTACAGCCGTTCTTGAGTTTATAGTGTAACTAACACGACTTTCTTTTATATATATAGATAACGGCGAACGAAAGGCGGCTATCATTATCGCCTTCTGTTATCAGTGCGGCGTTACAACAATGGGTTACAACAGGCAACAATGACCGCTAACATGCGAAATCACGCGAAAACGTGCAAAAACGTGCGTTCTCACACAGGAACGCTGTCGAACGGGATAAACAGTATCCTATGTCCGTCTCCTGGCTCTAAGCTTCCTGCTCACTAATTTTCAGCCAAATCGGTACAGCCGTTCTTGAGTTATAAATAGTGTAACTAACACGACTTTCTTTTATATATATATATATATATATATATATATATATATATATATATATATATATATATATATATATATATATATATATATATATATATATATATATATGTGTGTATATATATAATACAACTCCATGTTTCTGCTTTATTATTCATTTTTACTTATTTTAATTGTGAAGGGGGTCTTGTTGCGAGCGTTACGTAATTATGAGTGGGGGGGGGTCAAGCGCGCGTTACAAATGTTGGGGGGGGGTATTCAAAACTCTCCAATTCGCGTTATATAATTTATGGACGACCCCTTAGGTCAATTTCTATCAGTCTGGAGGAGATTTCTAGCAGCCGAATACTCAGTTCCGCAGTTTCTCGTGGTTTGTCTCACCAATACACACCAACCATAGAGGAAAGACTCTCTTTCCTCAATGCCAGAACCTTAACACGTAAGCCACGTACAACGTTCTTGTTTCCTTCCTCTTCTTGTCCTAACTGCTACCCTTACACACACACATACACACTATTACCTGCACAGTACCACAAGTCTAGAGCTCAGAGCTGGTCCCGTCTGTGGCAGAGCCCTCTTGGGCAGATACCTGGAGAGGGAAAACCCGCAAGCATACGTGTCGTTCGATACTGGATACCTCTGCATCTAGGAACACCATAACTTCCCCGGATATAATGTGCACTACACTTAAACGTGATAAGAAAGAATTGACTTGCCTGGTAGCAATAAATTCTCACTCACTCTCGCATTCCAACTTCGTCTTACTACCGCATCTGCGGCAACTCCTTTACTTTTGCCATAGGCCCTTTACCATAGAGTAAAGAATTACCTCTTTAGTCTATGCCTTTACCTTTGTCCTTTTCCAAGGCGCTACTTTGTTCGAAGCGCTACTCTGCGGACGGTCGCTGAGTGCGAGAAAATGTATACTTTCGATAGGAAACCATTCAGTCTCTGTGGCAAATATCAGTGTTTGATTTGTTGAATCTGTTACTACTTTTCGTAAGTTTTGGAATTAGGAGCATCACACAAAGTTGTTATATAATGATTTTATAGTTGATAACTGTTTATATTATATCCTCTTTTCGTAAGAATATTTACAATATCATGCCGTTGTATTTCAAGAATATGTTGGATTTACTTATATAATATATTTTAGAGTAAATTTTATTAATACATAAAGGTATTTTTCTGTTACGTTATGGTAGTAACAGGCGATAAAAATAGCATAATAATTGTATTATTGCTAAATCAGATATCGTTTATATCGTTTCTAAACATATATGATAATGGTTATTTGAGTTTGATATCAACTGACTACTCAAACAATAAACAGTTATTGCGCAGAGTACAGTCCATCTCTGAAGATAATGAGCATTTTGATTTGGGAAACGGACGTGAGCTGCAAGTTGCTTGTTGTCTAGCCAATCGATTCCCTAGGGCATTGTCTACAGCTTCAAGAGTTCAAAAATGGCTACACAACACGTTTGACACTTCCATTGCAAATGCACCACAGCCACGTTGTGTTTGTTTAAACACTAAAACAAGCTTTTTCTCCCCTAGCGGTAGCACGTTTTTAAATGAAGCTATGTTCATATGATTTCTGGAAATTGTATAGAACTTGCGAATGACGACGTAACACATGCCGTGCTGGGAACAAGCACGGTACAGGTAGCTTGCTCCTTGAAAACGTTTAACAACTAGCGTTAAGTGCAGCCGCTAAATGTTTTGCTCCTTGCAATTACAAAGCCCTCGGCGATCACCGGGTAGTAAAAAGCGTAATATGTTGACTGTTCTCATTACTCGTCAAGTTCATTGCAAACTAGTGCACATATCCCACCATTATGAGCTAACCACTTTGCCTGTCCTGAGTCAATCATCTGTAGTAGTTTTCCTCCGCGAAATCGACTCTCCGACGGCACTTTTGACGGCGGCACTCGAGGGCCGTCATGCCTTATTCATCGCCATCTCGAGCCGAAGGCCATCGGTTCGGCTCTCGCCCGTCGCCAGCTGCTGGCCTTAGAGAATATTCTGGCACACTCGGAGGGAGCACAAGTGTGTGGGAGTGATTCGACCTTGCAAGTAAAGTGTAAACACTCTATTTCCATTTTTTATCAGCACTTGCGTAGTCTACCACGGCAATTATAAGTCTCTGTCGGAAGGGAATTTCAGATAACTCACTGTCGAGTGGGTCTGAGAGTTAAATGGTTTCTTTTAAGTCTTTGAGCACAACGGCAGAGTTGGTGCTTTGAGCTAGAGGGAAAAATAGATAAGTAATAGCGTGTCAGAAATCAACTGTAGGTGCTCCCTTAATAGATACTGCTTTTCATTTGCGCAGTGATGTTACTAATGATGTCTCCTGCAGATTTACTTGATATATGTTGCGAAGAAATGCTTATTGTAAGGTAACGAATAGTGGCATTAATGAAGTAAATATATATTATTTCTGTATAGAATCTGTAATTTTTTTAAAATTACACTCAGACTTGAAAGAAATTTATCATGTATTTCTTCCCGAAACATTTTCAAACTTTAATAGTCACTTGTACAATACAAGTGTAACAATACTAACTAGTTATTGTTCAGTGTATCTAATGATCAAATATTACTTGAAGCCATTGAAATAAATCCCAGAAAATTGAGCATGTAGAAAAGCGAAGCACAGCATTACTCCGCCAAAACGGAAGAGCGCTCTATCGACACATTGAAGAAGATCACTGCATAGAGCGAAGCAGAAAGCAGATAATGGATTCTCCGATCAACACCAGGCGAATGCCGGAGCAGTACCCTACCAAATGGGCCACGGACCGCGCGCGATCTGTCCTTCCTCTTCCTTGTCCTATCCTCTCCCCTTACACACACACTTACACTAACATGCACTACACTACCACATATTCCGGGAGACCGGTCGGAAGCTTAGAGCTTGTTCCGGCTGGGGCGGCGCCCCGCTGGTGGGAGAGTCCTGGTTGCGGGAAACCCCACTAGCCGACGGTAGGTCGGCGCCGGATCTCGCCATCCAGCGGAGGAAGATCACCGCCATCTTCCGAGAAAAACATACAGTACACTAACGGGACTAATGACCGAAGCAGTTGACGCGCCCGGAGACACGAAAAAATCAATCAATCAATCAATCAATCAAGCAGATAATGGAGAAGAGGAAATAGTTTTCTTATTCATTTTTGGAAAAATTAACCTACTTAAGATAGAATAGAACTATTTTCACAAAATACGTGCCATAAATCGCATTTGAAAATTTGAAATAAGCAGAACCTGCAATTTGACAAAAATGTCCATCAAATGTAAGCCTAAATAGTGTTTAAAAAAATGTACCATGCATTGCTTCTTGAAAACATTATCAAAAACAAATATTCAAATTTTATTTGCTAAATACTTTCCTTGTTATGTACTTGATCATTTAGATTCCTAGGAAAAAAACTTTAATAATGTAGTTGGTAGTTATTTATTATTTAGCTATTTACATCCCATTAAGGGTAAAAGGCGGTTGAAACAGCGTAACCATTTTCTGCTAAGGAATGAATGCGTTGGCCATTTCTCGTAATTTTCACAACTGATAATTGTAATTATTTGTATTATTAATTATTAATTCGTTCTAGTGTATCTTGTTTATACAGTTCACATACACTTTTCGTTTTCACAAATAAATGGTTAGGTTGATTGCTTAACGCAATCCACGCAAATTACAATTGTATAATATACAACTTGGCATAGCTTGTAAGTAATATTGATATTTTACAAGTATGTCATAATAATTTATAGTGACTAGTCCTAATTAGTCTATAATATTTTTATTGTACATTAGTAGCTGATACAATATCTCCCAAATTTTAAAAGTGTAGAAAGGCGATGCGATGCGCAACTCCTTGTGTACAATCAGAATTGTCATTAAATTGAATGAAGATTAATTTATTAATGTATATTAAAGTGAACGTGCATTGTACATTAAATGAACTTAATGGATTTGTACACTGAATTTAATGCTTAAATGAAAATCTATATACTAGATTTAACGTAGAAATTCTCGTTTCCCATGCCTCAATATGCCTCATCATTCATTATATTCATAATTCCCTGCCCTTTAAGACCATTCATTCGTTCATTCCATCAAGCTTCAACTCTTGCGTCCTAATATACCTGTGTGATTAAATTTAATATACGTTAACGATAAATATTTTAATGATATTTACATTAAAGGAATGTAGAAATTTCTTTCAGGTAAGGCGGTGTGGCTTCCTCCGGTGTGGCTGAGGCGATCGCATCGCCCGCCGCGGTGGGCGGCGGCGGGCGGTGGTGGGTGGCGTGGGCGGACAGCGGCGTGATCGACAGGCGCGAGACCCCAGGCGCAGCCCGAGCTGACCCTGTAGCGGGGCCGGGCAGGGGAGGGGCGGGCGGTGCACGCTGCACGCTCGCGGGCTGGGCGCGGCAGGCAGCGCGGCGGGACGCCAGCGGGGAGGAGGAGGCGGCGGATTGATTGAATGATGGATGTTTTCGGGTGCGTCAACTGCTGCGCTCATTAAACCCGTAACTGTAGTACATAATTCATCCCTGGAAGTTGCGGTGGCCCATCCTGGTCAGAACACGAGATCCGGCGTCGCCGTACGTGTCCGTTTGAGAAGATTCCCTCTCCAAGTATCTGCCTCTAACATGTAACCACCATCCCCGATCACGTCAAACTCTAAGCTCTCGATTGATCTCTTGACATGTGTGGTAGTGTACTCCATGTACAGTGTCTACAATGAGTGGCGAAAGGACAAAGGAGAAGCAAAGATCGCACGATCCATGGCCCGTTTGATGAGGTACTGCTCTAGTATTCGCCTAATATTTATCGGAGAGTCCGTGGGAAACTATCGATCTGAGCAGCCGGTCGATAGAATTCTCTCCCGCAAAGCAGCTGCATTCGACGCAACTAGTGTCGAAAATCCATCACCGTCGTGACTCGAATCCTAGGATTCCGGTCCGAGCCGCTTCAGTGACAACGGTAATGCTGCTCCTGAGCCAACTCAATCGGTGAGACGGTGAAGGTCACAACGGAGGATACACTGAAGGAGATGAAGTTGAGAGGAAGGGGATGACAGGACGGGAAGGAAATGTCATTGTCTTGAAAGATGTCGACGAAGACGAGGAAGCGGATGTTAGCGATGGAAGCTCGACGTCACGTCGAGATAGTCAATAACGACACAGCCGCAATGCAGAAGAGGATATGAGGACAAAGCGAAAATTAACGAGAAATTGTACGAAATTTGTAAGCGCTAGCAATGTCGTGAACGTAGGTGGGAAGATGATATTAAGGAAGGCAAAATAGAACCAAGTGGAGATAGGAGGTGAAACCGTGAAAGTAGCCCAACAAAAGCCATTGATCAATAGAGGAGAACGATAAGAGGTGACCAAGGATAGGAAATTAGAGACGAAGATGGAAACACGTTTAGAAAATACAATTGTGAGGTGCAAAAGCGAAAACGTTACTGACAAAAGAAGACTATCACCAATACTATTCTGCAACCGCGACAGCGCGTAGGTCTGACTCCCGTCAGATCCGATATCTGTTCATGAACGAAAAATTCCCATAAACACAATTTTGTAAGATTCAAAATGTGAAATAATAACAGATGGTACCACTGTCTGTGCTAGAATCACACGAAAGCGGTTTGAACTATGTTAATCGAGCTCAGGATCCCTCACCGGAGACGATCATGAAGTCCTGGAATTTACTTCATTTTTCCTCGTATTTCATGGAGGGGCGTTTTCAACTTTGTTTTCAGATAAATTTTAATTATAAATTAATGCACACGTCCTCTTTCAAATTAAATTGTGTTGTCCATGAATTTAATAAATCAGCTTTAAAAAATCAATGTTTAAAAACATCTATGGCTTTGGATATTATTAACATTCTTGTTTTAATTTTTAACATCGATGTTTGGCATCATCGATGTTCTGTTCTCGATGTCGCATCACTACTTCCGCTGCGGCGGTTCACACTCGCTGGAGTTCGAGTTCACAAGAGCGCAAGTGATGTGATGTGTAGTGAAGTGCAGTGACGGCGAACAGAAGTGCGGGCAAAATGCGATGCATATTCTAACCGTTTATGTATGAATTACCGGTTTAACCAAAGGCAGATGCAGTAAAATGAAGTGAAGTGATGTGAAGTGAACTGATGGATACGGTGTATAGATGGTATCTTTTCATCTACTTTTTTACAACAGGGAGATGCAGTGAAATAAAGTGATGGATACGGTGTATAGATGGGAAACTTTTATCTACTTTTTACATTTGCCTATTCGAGTTTTATTTTATTTGTGTTTAGTTGTATTATTTTTTAACTGTTGTAATATTTGTATGTGTTGTTTCTTTTAATTTTTATTTTTGTACTTCCTTTTTGTTGATTAACTGCCACCGAACGTTCGCTCATTTGCAGTAATTAATTATATTATTATTATTATTATTATTATTATTATTATTATTATTTACATATTGCTGGTTCATAGGAAGACCTGGTTCTCAAATAACAATAGGCTTTTCTCCAAGTGTGTTATTTGCTATTTATTTAAGAATCTGAATTTAGAAGTTTCTGACAATGCGGCAAGTATTTAAGATAATAGACTTCTGCATTAATTTTAAAAGCCTTGGAAGTATATCAAGTTTTTGAAGGTTTTCTTTGACGCGTTTTTCTGTAAGGCCATTACTGGTTATTATTATTATTATTATTATTATTATTATTATTATTATTATTATTATTATTATTATTATTATTATTATTATTATTATTATTGGTATTGTCAATCTAAGGCAGGGGGGCTGGCGGCTGGCGATAGTGCAGTCGGCGCAGCGGCCCGGCGCGGCGGAGGGCGTGGTGCCCGCGGGTCGCGGTGACGCAGCGGTTTCGCGCTCGCCGCGGCGCGGGGGCAGGAAGGGAGGCGGCAGGAGAGATTAGCGGTGCGCAAGACCTTTGCCGCGGCCGCCACTTGCTACACGCTGACTCCACCTTCGCCCTGGCCCGCTCCGCAGCGCGATAACTTCCTGATGAATGGATTGGACTCACTGGCCTCAGTGTCAACCCGCACTTTCCAATGACGATGCACGGATACATTAATATTAAACGCTATCGGGTTGATCGTGTTATCAACGTGAAATAAGTCATAACACCACATAATTGTATGGTAACTGAAGCAAGGAAATATGGTGGAACAATATGTCAATATTCATACTTATATTCGGAATTTCGAGAATTTCTTGACCTAAAAAGTTAGCGAAAAGGGTTCTTGAGTAGACAATTTAATAATTGTTGGTGAAAAACATACAATTATTCTCTAAGGATCAGATACAAGTGTTCTTCGTATTTCACATAAGTGAATCTGTACGTATTTTCAACCATTATTCCAACCACTACATAATCGTTTATTTAAACGTGGGGGAGGGTGATATCATGTCACTAAACGGAGAATAGGATCAAACTGTAATTACGTCCCATATGGAGTGTTCATCTTATAATCTTATTCCCACCACTGTATAATTTTGTTTCATGACCGAATTTCGCAACTAGTACATTGAGATAGCTTCCTAATTGCTTTCACGATGCTGGGTCAACATCGTAAATCGACTGCTACCTTGATCGTGGACGCACATTGGAGCGTGTTCGTAATGATCATGACCTCATGAATAACATTACATGTGTATATTTCTTACTATAGTTCCTTTACTTCCGGGCACCTCTTTTCCAAGCTCAAGCAACTTGATGGAGTAGACCAGATTTAAAGACACAAACATCGCCTCTTGAAACTATCGGAATGAAATCTCTATTATATCGAATATTACGACTAATTAGAAAATAGTGACCGATAACATGACATTTTGCATTAGGAGTGTTCCTTGTGAATGCAATTGCTCTGTCGTCACTGTCCGCTGCGTCCAGTAAGCAGGCTGACCCCATTCAGAGCACTTGGTTACGGAAGGCTCTCTATGATTCATTAGGCGGCTGTGGAAATGCCGGGGCACGGCGTTGAGTGGCCTGCGCCAGCCAGGTGTCTTGCTCTTCCGATGCACTGCGGACAACGGAGCCTTGAAGAATGTTCCCGTTAGGCGAAAGGTGTGGGTGGATGTCGGTATTGAAGCAAGAAGCCATAAAGACCCTTTCACCACAGAGCCCTATACAACGACAGATCGTTAGAGATGTCTTAACGGTTCGTCTTCCGGACTTCAGAAACACCTCGCTCCCTCCAGCGGCCTTATTCAATGAAGGTTAAGTTACACCAAGGCAACGCATTATTCATATTTTATGCGGTGACGGACATGCTCATTCCCAATGTTCGACAGCGAGTTGTTACGGCTTTCGAATTCTTGACAGAGTTTACTGTCGTCCTTTTTCTTCTTTTCCTTCTTTCCATGTTTGTTCCAATATATATATATTTTGAAGAGTTCCCACCTTTATATCTAAGAATCCATAATATATTAAATAATAGTGATCATACTTCAACATACAAAATTATTTTTAATGCTGTAAGTTCTTAGGAAACGTTCAATGTTCTTGATTTCCCAAAGAGAGAATCTAGGCGAGGATCTACTACGAGGAATTTTGAGTATCTACTAGCAATAATTTCATTATAAACTTTGATTCCCATTATCATTTACTTTTTAATTTTCAATCAATATACAGCAAATTCTGGAATTGTGCTCTCATGTAGAAAAGCATCTCACCTTTCTGTAAAATTATTTTATTCAAATATTTTCTTGAAAAGGTATTAATTTTATGCTTCATTCATTGAATCCATTGATGTCGTTAACAAAGTTCATGTATTTTTCATTCCCATTAGAATGATTGTGATTGTTTAGAAGTGCTGAGCGTGTTTTTGAGGCGTTGTGGATGGATGCCACATTTTAACTTGCCAATCGCAAGGCGTGAGGGTCATTGTATATATTTGTGGCTGTAATTTGACCAATCTAGAAAACTTGATTTCCTAAATAAATCACCTATCCCTGACGGCGTACATCTCAAACTTCAGTTTGAATCGCTACTGTTTTTCGCAGACCCGACAGTTATATCCCATCACTGCAGAGACCTATTCATGTTTATAAAATGAGCACCTAAGAGTTCTCATGATGTTTATTTTGGACTGACTAAATGTCCGGTTCCGGAAAAACAGAAAGCAGGTCTCCCTTTTTGTGGTGGAAGAAGAGGGTCTGAAAGTAAGAAAGTGAATTTACGGTCCCGTTACTGGCTTTGTGGATAAAAACTTGTCCCTGCTCCGCCGACGCCGCCGTGTCGAGTGTCCATCCAATCCAACGGAACGGGTGCTTTTATGCAAACCGACCTCTGGGGCTCAGGATGTTCCGGATCCAGTCTCATAATCTTCAACTTTACGAGTGTGTCCGCCGAAGCGAAGTATTGCGTTTACAAAACCATCTCTTCGCCGCTCCTTGACCACTGCGGGACACCCTTCCCTCCCGCTCGTTGCTTTTGACACCTCTTTTATTGCTGCTATAATCAGAGATCCTCGGGCGGCGAGACGCCAAATGGAGGTCGAGCAAGTCACGAGGAAATGCTGCACCAGCGCTGCTTTTGCAGGCGCAGGTTGGCCAACCGTTTTTGGACTTCTCGAGTTCAGGTTTTGTCCGGGCCGGTTCTAACACAGTACACCAGCCTTGCAATTAATAAATAAACAGACATATCAATCTAAATGGATGTTATTCTGTTGTGAGAACTGTCATTTTTATGCCAGCAATTATGAAAGAAAGCCGTATTTTTAGTACTGATTCATTATTATACTAACAATACACTATTTTTAATTCGCTTTCATAGCACAGCGTCCAGGAGCTACGTATGGGGTGGTGAATGCTGTAACTAGGAGTCCCCTACGAGTTGTGGATGTTGTCATCTTCTAGTTATAGCGTGGTTGGCGATTCTTACCGCCATGTAACCCGATCAGTTATCATCCTTTCCATCACCTTTCACTCTCAATATAACCACACGCTTTCCCATATATTATTGTACCTGTTTCCAAGTGGATGAGGAAGGTACTTCAAAGAGGAGGCTGTTCGAAACGTTATTACGTGATCAAAAGGCGGAGAGAGGAAGTGGGAAACATATCTAACTGGTAAACCAAGATTTATTAAAATACTTTAAGTTTTAATTTTGGGTTTAAATTATAGATTTATCCCCCAGGCACTATTATCTAACCAAATAAATATATTTTTAAAGAAATAAAACTATCAGTAAGAGAATGTTTTTCAATATATTGTTAAAGGTCAAAAATCTCACCTGCATTATGTGTTTTCCACGTTTTACTCCTGATATAATTTTTAATCTTACTACTATTTTACAATGCGTCTCACCGCACCGAGTCAAATCAGGTACTCCTATTAAAAATTGCAATTATGTTGGTAGCAACCAGATCACTGGGAATAAGTGAAGGGAACAACACATTCAGCATCTGTTATGATTGTGGTAAGTACGTAATTTACATTTTCATTTGTTACAAGCTGCAGTTCGTGCTACCAACATAATTTCTGTTGCTGACCCTCTCACCAGTCACTACTGACACTGAGGAGTGGTTTTCGTGGCACACTATAATTGTTTAGTATTATAATTCGTTGTTTAAAAATACCACACCTCATACGTGTTGTAGAATTTGTCATAAACCTTGGCAATGACCTATATTTCAGTCACTCCGGAAACATGATATGATTCCATCCCCAATTGTATCAATTCCAATTCAATCCCCCTTTTATCTATCAAAGCAGTCTTTTCTTTTCCTCGCGTCGATAGCTACTGCACATAATCCCAGGGAACCAATTCGATATAAGATATACAAATACTGAATATCGAAAGCAATTCAAATGATGAGTGATTATATTACACTGTTTCTAACAATCTAGCATGTTTTCTAGTTTCTTCTTCTACTGACAATTAGAATTTAAGCAATAATCAACACTAGTATTAATCTAGATCTTGCAGCATTAAATATTGTTTCATGAATATTTAGTACAATAGTATATATTTTGTTGTTTGCAGCGGCTCTGATCGGTTCTAGGGTTCCAGTCCCAACGAGGTTCGACACTAGCTAAATAGCTAGGTTGAATACAACCGCTGTCTTGAGAAATCTGCTCGGCTGCCCTGGTCAGTAGTTTCAGTAGATCAGTGGTCAGTAGATGAGTAGATCAGTGGTTTCTTCGATCATTACCGCACGAATGCCGGAGAAGTACCCTAAAAACGGGCAACGGATCTTTCTTTCATCTGCCTCGTTCTACCCTCCCCTCTTACTTACACGTCCACTCTAATAAGCATTATTGTACCTCACATGTCGGGAGACTAGATCTAGTCCCGGCTGGGGCAGTGTCCCGCCGGGCAGAGATACCTTGTGGGGAGAAATCCCTTGCAAACCGACGTGAAGGTCTTTGTCGGAGCGCATCATCCAACGGGATAGCGACACCGCCACCTTCGGCGATAAAACATCACCACACTACCGGGACTAATGACCATCGCAGTGTAAATGCTCAATCAATTAATCAATCATTTTTGTTGTTTGACTATTGCACTGTATGAATGACAGGAGTGTGCTATCGGAGAGATGTTTATAATACTTCCCTTCCCGACAAAGAGTTTGGGGTAGGGAGATGTTTTGAAGAAAGGACTAAGAAGAAAGACCCAAAGCCCCAAGCAATGAAAGGAACAGTATGTCTAGACGATCCAGAAGAGAATGAATTTTATATACTTTGTCTGCTTCTCAATATTTGCATTATCACTGAAATGTAAATATTTGTGAATAGCATCGAAACGGTGGCGTGACATGGAATTTGCTATAAGATGGTTGTGTACATAATTTTTTGTTTCCAAGTATATACGCAGAAACGGCAATTTTGCATAACTAGTCACTAATAAAATCCCAAAATACTAGTGCAATTATTCAACAGATAACTGGAAATTAGTGCAGCCCTTTGCCACAGCATACTTTTTTCAGCACAGTTTCTTTACAAATGTGTTCCGTAATTTCATCATCAAGAACAATCATAAATAATTGTAGTGGAGAAAATTTTTCAGAAACTTTGGAGAAAAAATGGGAACATCATTTTTTCGTAGAGTATCAGTAATATTTTGTACGTAACATCATCCGCATTTAGTTCATTTTCATTCCAAATATATTTTTCTGTGAAATTTGCTTTTTTCCTTTTTCTGGCATGTACAGTCTGTAAGTGAAAAGCAGCGAAACTCGTAGTACTAGAGGATTTTTCTGTTTTTTTGTACTTTCTTTGAAGGTCCAAATGAAGAATTGAAATTCTCATTTTCCAATGTTCTCTGATTTATGTTGCTGAAATCAAGTACTGCCTTCTCTTTTGTAGGAAGCTGGTGGATCTTTCTCAGAAGTGAGCACCACTTTCTCCAAGTATCCCATTGTCTAGATTCCTGAATTGACAGTTACCTTCATTATCCGAGGGAGCGTCATCTTTATCGCTGGCATGGCCGTCTTCAGGGAGCATGAGAACAATATCTAATGCCGATGCATCATCCAATTTTTTCGGTAGAGAAAGGTCATCGTCATGAAGCGTCAGAAGGATATATATCCTCTGTGTTCAATCTGCGACCGTGAAAAAAATGTCTTACCTGCCCACCGTATGATATGCCATACGCTTATTTTCAATTGACGATATTTTCCATCAAAATAAGTATAACAAGAAAATCTTACTTACTATCAATGAAATAATTTCCAGTTAATACCTTATTGTCTAACTTCTGTCAATAATGTTCAAAATAGGAAAAAAAAATCAAAAACGAAAAACTCACCTCTCGCCTATGACTGCAGCGTCCGATTTGCTCGCTAATAATAAAACATGATACCAGAATATTACAGAATATTGACGAATAGGCGTTGCCAGATCAACTCTCAAACATATTTATATTATTATTTAGAAGGGATTCATGATATACGGTGTAATTTCATTCATTTTTTTAAAAAAATTATAAATTAGAATATGAAACACGATACAATGGGCTGTAATGAGTTAATCAGTATTAGTATAGTGTATTTACGCCACCAGACCGGCCCCGCACAAGGAACTAGCACGGCCAACCCCAGCAACGCATAGCAAAGTGGCGGGAAGGCGATGGCTGGAGAGGGTGGCGGCGTAGGCGGAGGAGGCGACGAAGCTGGATATGATGGCGGAGGCGGAGACATGGCTGTGGCGGAGGCGGGGACGAGGGCAGTGGCGAGGGTAGAGGCGGGGGTGGTGGCGGCAGAGGCGACGTCAGCGGCGGCGGAGGCGGCGGCGGCGGCGGCGGAGGAGGAGAAGGAGGAGGAGGAGGACGAGACCGAAGCGGTGGCCCGGACCGGTCCGACCTGCGCCGGGCACATGCTCTTACGTGTAAATGGGCCTTAACAGGGAGTACGCGCTTTTTCACTCATTGTCGAATGTCAGGAAGTACTGATATGTTAAAAAGAGCGTGTAAAAGTACCGTGCTCGCGGTCATCGACGTCGACAGGTTTCAGAAAGAGACTAGAAAGACCAGGCCACGATCGGGCAATAAACAGCGCGGCCTGCGGGGGCTCCACATGTTCGGAGTTTTTAAAGCGGTGTCCTACACGAAGATGTCGGATAGATTGTGAATCGTATGTAACACCCACGTTGCAATATTGTACGAACGTTTTCTCTTCCCTTTGATATAATTATGTGTGATTTGCATTTTCTATTGTAAAGTTAAGGATTTAAGATTTCAGGTAAGTGCGTGTGTGATATTTTGAAATTTATTTTATTCAAATATGTAATATTGATAAATTACAATTTGGGGGAAATTAGTTCGCCAGTTCAGCGGTATTTGATGTATGAGTAATGATTCAATACAAATAAATAATTTCAATCAGTATCATTTAGATCATTGCTGAATAACTGTCGATTGGATTGATTGATTGATAGTGATTCCGGGCTCGTCAACTACTGAGTTCACTAGTCCCATAATTGCAGTGCATGTTTTTCATCGGGAGGTGGCGGTGATCTTCTCTCACTGAATGGCAAGATCCAGCGCCGACGTACCGTCGACTTGCGGGATTTTCCACAACCAGTATCTCCCACCATCGGGGCACCGCCCCATTAGGGACATGTTCTAAGTCCCCGACCGGTCTCCCGACATGTGTGTAGTATAGTGCATGTTAATGTGTGTGTGTGAGGATAGGACAAGGAAGAGGTAGGAACGATCGCGCGCAGTCCGTGGCCCCTTTGTTAGGATACTCCTTCGGCATTCGCCTGATGTTGATCGGAGAAACCCCGGAAAACTACCGATCAGAGCAGCAGGCCGCTAGAATTCTCCTCCAGACAGCGACTGAATTTGACTTAGCTGAAAAGCTAGTATCGAAAACCCTGCCGCCGACGACACTCGAACCTAGGACCCCCTGGTCAGAGGCACTGCAGTGACATCAATTGATGCACTGAGCCACCGCTCGCGGTGTGTGTGTGTGTGTGTGTGTGTGTGTGTGTGTGTGTGTGTATGTGTCGATTGGAGAAATTTAACTATTATAGAATTGTACCTCGTTGGGGACAGTTCTATCAAGTCTTAACAAGATGCGGAAGATAATGCTGTACTGCGAAATAATCTCTTAAACTCCTTTTTTACCCAGAGAAAATAAATAATCAAGAAATTGATTCTGTGCTTATCTTATTTTCTGATCTACAATAATCCGTTAACATGTAATGTTTCCGTTTAAATATTATATTAATTTAGTTGTGTCAATAGACATTGCATGTTATACGGGGGACGTCCAACACCAGAGCTGAAATACAGAATTTAAGGAAATTGTCGAAATCCCCCATGTAACATAACATATTTCTCAGAGCGTTAATGATCTTTTGAAAAAAACGGATAGATATGTATTTCAAGTTATGAGGTACGAAGACATGAATCGTATGGCATTTAATGGAAATCATCTCCACGATACCAGAAACTTGGAAGAGATTCTCGTAACCTGCTAATTGAGGACACGACGTGCGGTCGATTCCTTGCAAACCCCAACCCGAACGCTGCCATCAAAAGAGCTGCTTTACGACGGCCCGTCATCGAGGCAGCGCGCTCTCCGGAGCAGCTTCGTGCGCCGCGTGTTAAGCCGGTTCGCCGTCGGAAGCGCCGCCCCGCAAAGCGTTCGCGCTCTCGGGCAGCCGTCAGGGAGCGCATTATTTTCACCCGCGCCCGGCAGCCGCCGGATCGACGCCGGATCACGGCTGCGACGACGCGCTGGAAATAACAATCATTCATTTGCCACGCGGAGGGCTATCTCGCCTCCATCTGCGGAGAGCGAGCATTATCGGAGCATCTGACATTTGAAATTGCATGTGTACCCGGGCGCCGCCGCGGACCCCGTCCCCCGTGGGCCCCCGCCCCCCGTGCCGGATGCGCAACCGGATCGGGCCCCGGAGCGGCCGCGGCCCAGCACACGTGGTGCACTATGAATGTGAGGAGGCCGCTATGCATATGGTTTGCTTCTCACGTCGCCAAGGTTTATCTGCTTGAATGGCCAGAGGGGTGAATCCCTGACAATTTAGACCGAGGCGGTGAGGATAAACTAGGATTTGTGGACCGAAGCTGCACTGTAAGGGCGGAGGATCAATTGTTCGAATCTGGCACGGGGTGCGTGTGTTTAAACTAGTAAACTGACCAATCATCGACATACATTCATTCATTCCAGTTACCTGTGAGCAGTTGTCACGTAAGAATAACGACTCGAGTAGTCATTACTGTTAATTTGCCCCGTTATTTAAAATAATGGTGGTGACATCTGTTGTTTTTCAATTATGAAAATGATCATTTTTCTCAGAGTAGAACATCAATAAAAGAACACTTGCTCTCCTCATTTCACGAAATTCACGAAATGGCAGACATATATATATATATATATATATATATATATATATATATATATATATATATATATATATATATATATATATACAGATATATAATATGCCTCGTGGTGGAACTCACAGAAATGTCAGTTCTGTAATGTCAGATGTTAAAGACCAATTTATTTTCTTTGTTAGCTCAGTAGAAATAAGATAAAAGATTATTGTTTTCGTTTCGTTAGAACGTTGCTGCTTTTTTATTTACAAAAATAACGTGATCGACGAGAACCATCGCGTCTTCCTTACATCACCCTCTTATGCGAATGAATGGTTTCGCTACGAATTCTTCTCTTTTAGATTTGCGAAATGCTTTTGTATCTTAATATATATTACGCCGATTGCAAATATGCATTTCAATAGTGGTGTTATTGAAGGAATGTAAGATGTATCCTCGAACCGACAGCCTTCGTCATGCATTTCATTGTTTGGCAGCGTAGCCGAACCTTATTACTAAAGATAATTAGTAATATACTCTGACAGGCCCTCACGGTAGTTGTAGTAATTAGGGACATCCCACTACATTATTGGGTCATTACCAAAAATGGCTCTAGTTAGAATTATATTGTTCGGTATTTATTTTCTGTTATGTCGGAAATGTGATTACTCAAACAATGGACGAAATTTATAAATTCTGCAAAAATATTTCTGTCAAAAATGTAGGAAATACGCAATGCAGAGAGCATTTTTTAACCTCCGATGGACTATAGGAAAAAGATAAATAGAGAAAAAATGAATTCATTATCAATGTGCACAAACATGGTTAATTTCCTACATAATCGCAGTAAAGATTCAAACAACATTAAGATCTTATCTGCAGACGAGTTTCACGATCTTTTCGTCGACAACCGTTGCTGCCAGTGATGTAAGATGTGGCTGCATGTTTCTTCAAAGCTTCACAAAGATCTGAAAGGTTTGGTCTCCAAGCCAAATTCTTCAATTTGAAGAACAAATAAAAATCATTAGGCGCTAACACGGTCCCAAGTGACAGGGTGATTAAGCACGACCCATCTACC
Source organism: Teleogryllus occipitalis (assembly GCA_011170035.1). Taxonomy (NCBI): domain Eukaryota; kingdom Metazoa; phylum Arthropoda; class Insecta; order Orthoptera; family Gryllidae; genus Teleogryllus; species Teleogryllus occipitalis. The sequence continues at coordinate 120,266 of BLKR01000446.1, forward strand.
CTAGAAGTTGTTCGCTTACAGCAGAATTATGGGGGCGGACCTTATGAATAAGAAAATCTCCAGAAGACACCAGTCCTATTCTTCAGTTTAAGAGTCGTCTTATAGTCGATTCATTCGTTGGAGAATTTTTGCTCTACTATTCGCTTTTTCTTAAAAAGAAAGCCCTGGAACGCGCACATAACAGGAGAGTCAATCGAACGAGCTGCCGTCTCGTTCCTACTGCTCGGCTCAAATGGGTGATATGTCGTCGGTAGTTGCAGAGGTTATGGTGTAAGCGACGCGCAATCGACTAGTGCACATTCACAAACCCTCCTATTTATCTGGAGGTATAAAGACTCGATCGGGTGATGAAAACAACGGCTTTCGACGCCCTACAGGTTTGGTTATCAACACAATTTAAATTAATCATTGGATTTAAAAGAAAGTATACGGTACAATAGCCGACCTGGATGGCCGAGGTGGCTAAGAGCGAGTACCGACTCAGCGCTTCGGTCCGAAGGGTCGCGGGTTCAAGTCCCGCCTTGGGTATGGCTGTTTGTCCCTTGACTTTGTGTGTGTGTTGTCGCGGAGGACCTCGCGTTCTGCTGACCCCAGATCAGAGGAGCCCGCAAGTGTTTGTCTAGTGTATGGTCGAATATGCGTCCCTTCGGGACGTAACGGGCAACCGGCTGTCGGCTGGATAAAAGCCCTAGGAAAAAAAATAAGGTACAATAACTCTTAAAAAGTTAAATTAAAAGGAAGGTTGTTAAAATGTATTAAACTAAACCGAAAATTTGACTAAATAATAATAGAGTATTTGATTCACGGATATTGTTTTTTGTTACACTGTTTCTTCTTTCATATAAGATACTATACTCTCGTAAGAATTATAGAAGTATTCCTGTTGAGAAGAGAGGTAGAGTAAAGTTTTGATATGGAAAACAACTAGACATAGATTTCTGAAATATTTAATTATAAATGAACAAATTTATGACTGCCCGCTGTATGATCAAGTACTTATTTAAATATAATATTTCGAGGACTCTCTCACAAATTAATTCGTCAAAAACACTAAAAAGATTTAGGTTTTTTACAAGGAATATATTTAGGAGCAAGAATTTCGTCTTTACATGAAATATTTGGTTGCTGACCTGTCGTGGAGGATGTTTCACCAGTTCTGAGCGATAGTCCTTCTCAATGCCCCCCCCCCCCCTTCCTTCTGCTCGTCCATCGCTCATCGGGGCTCAGCCGGGCAGCGCGAGGCGTGTCCCGCGGCGCAGGTCGGTCATTCGTCTCGGTCGTGGCGGCCGCCACAACGCCCCCGCCCCCGCCCCCGCCCCCGCCCCCGCCCCCGCCCCCGCCCCCGCCTCACGCCGTCACCACTAATCGCCCCGCCCAGTCGGCCTCCCGCCTCGCTCCCCCGCAGCTGCCTTCGCGTCGCCGACGCCGCGCGCATGCCGCTCCCGTCTTCACCTCCGCCGTCGCCCACGCCCGTCGCGCCGCTGCATCTCGCCCGCCGGTTCGACTCCACCCGCGCCTCCGTCGGCGGCCCCGCCCCTTTTCGCGCGCCCGTTGCCACCGTCATCACCGTCGCCGCCGCCGCCGCGTCAGATAACCGCGGCTGCGGGCCGGTCACCGAAGGCCAGCGCGGCCGTCGCGGGGCGGGGCGGGGCGGAGCGGGGAGGGGCAGCGCGGGGCAGGGGCGGGGACGGGGGCGGCGGCGTGCGTGACTGAGTGGGCGGGCGGCGCCGCGTCGCCCGTAAGCTCTGAGCGCTGCTTATCGAAGGCGTTCCGCTCGCCGACGTCCGGCACGCGGCCACAGGAACGGAACCCGCCCCGCCCCTGCTCCCGCCCCCGCCCGCGCCTGCACGCCGTTATCGCCCGCCCGCCCGCCTGGTGCGGGTCGCCGCCCCAAGTGACGGCCCGCTCCCGCACGCCCAACGCGCTTTTGTGGTAGGTCGAAGGCGATGCGTGCGAGTGGGAAGGGCGGGGGACGACGCGCCGAAAGCCATTTTGGATCTCCTGAGGACCTGCGACAGAAGCTGGCGGTGCTTCGTCCTCCGCAGGGAATCTCGGGAGTCATAGATATGAACAATACAACTAGTAGATGGGATTGATTTATTAGTGATTCCACTGCTAAGGTCATTAGCCCCGTAAGTGTTGTGCATGCTTTTATCGTGGAAAGTGGAGGCGATTACTATCGTTGGATCCGGCGCCGACCTACCCGTCGGCTTGCAGGTTTTTCCTCAACTAGGTATCTCCCACCAGTGGGGAACCACGCCAGCCAGGACAAGTTCTAAGCTCCCAACACGTCTCCCAACATGTGCGGTAGGGTAGTGCATGTAAGTGTGTGTGTAAGTAAGGGAGGGGATGAGACAAGGAAGAGGAAGGAAAGACCGTGCGCACTCCGCGGTTCGTTTGTTAGGGTACTGCTTCGGCATTCGCCTGGTGTCACGGAAAACTACCTATCAGAGCAGCCGACCGCTAAAATTCTCCTCCAGACAGAGGCTGAATTCGACCTATCTAGCTAGTGTCGAAAATTCTGTCACAGTCGGGACTCGAACTCTAGGACCTCCGGGTGAGCGGCACTGCAGTGACGTCAATTAATGCACTGAACAACCTAAGCCAGCCAGGTACACGAGATTTTTAAATACGTGGTTTAGGCCAGGTGGTAACTTACACATAACATACAAGTTAATTGAGATGTTGGTAAGATTAAAAAAAGTTATTTACGAAATAAGGATGTTCTTGGGTTCTGTTACATGCAAAGTAATTTACTGTGAACGAGAGTTGAGAAAAGATCCTGAACGTAAGGAAAATATTAACTCCAGAGGAAACACTAACCGACGCAGTTCTAAATAGATTCTGCAAGTCTCATGAAACACAAAATTTCCTTTGAAATGTTTTGTTTTTTCACCAACTTTACATGTTGTTTAGAGAAATTAATTTTCTAAAAGAGTTTGAAAATAAGAATTTGGGACTGAATATTTTCTAAAAGAATTTGATCCAACTAACCCATTGTTAATTTAGAACATACGAACGTATTTAATTTAATTTATCTGAATTCAATCGTTTTACGATTTTAATTCTCTTGAATTATGAGACTGAAAATAATTAAACACTATGATATATAGTTGAACACTGAAGTTTCCTTCATCTTGCATGTTTCTTGGCAGTGACTCTTCGTATTAGCCTCAAGGAAAGTGTTATGCCTGCCCTGGAGGGTCGCTTATCTATTCGAACGAGAACGTATGAGGTTCAAAAACCTAAGCAAGTCGAAACATTTTGTTAACTGTCTCTTTCTCTCACTGCTTGTAGAACAATAGTTTTTATCGCTATCGTCTTTACAACATTCTTTTAAGTTATGCATGGAATATTTAAATCAATTTTTCGCTGAGGGCCAGCTTTTCTGAAACATTTTGCTTTCATACTCACCTCTCATGTGGTCATTTTAGATATGGTTTGAAGAACACAAAAAATTCTTCATCTTCGACTTTTTCTCCTCCCTTTCTTCCCGTACTATTTCCGAAACGGAGGGACTGCGAACAAACAGACAACTAATCCTTTTCTGGTTTCCTTGGCAATTGTGAAATGATCGATCTTTCTACAGGAATATCTCAATTTTGTGTTTTTGCTTTCCACGCTATAACCAAAGGATGAACGTAAGCTTTTTTATGTGGAGTTCGAACCTACAACCTTTGCGAAGAGCACTTGTCATCGCAATTGCTCACGGAAGATCATATTTCCTCTTAGAACGATGTTTGGAAGTCGTATTGAGAATTCCAGCCCAAGATGCAAAAGGAATGGATTCAACGATGCGTGTAGTTAGAATCACCACCAAAATGAAGTCTTCATTTGAATCAACGAAACATGTAGTTTCTTACACTAGGCGAGCATTGTGGTTCTCAAGACTTTGAGCTTATTGTCGTTAGTTACAAGATTGTTCGATCTCCGTATCTCTCTTCTCCCACATTCAGTCCTTGAAACAGCAGCAACCGAAATCATATGTGTGTAGCCAATAAGAATTTGACCTTTTCGAAGGTTTATATTCAGGTCCACTACGTGTTTGGAATATAGATTGTGCGATTTTTAACTGGTTATATTCTCCTACACTGTCAGAAATTACATTTAATGTAGATTTAATGTACGACTGTACATGAATTTTACTGTACCTTGCACATTAAAGGAATATTAATGCACCTATACTTTAAATGTAATGTTTAAATTAAAATCAATATAGATTTAATGTACGACTGTTGACTTAACTTACTTGTCTACACTAAATTAAATTGTACACGTACATTAAAGTTACTGTATGTGTTCATTAAATTTAATTTAGTACATGAAATTTACTTTCATGTACTTTACATTAAAAGTAATGCAGACATTTCTGAGACTATCGTATACGCGTATCTAGAGGCAGAGTAGACATTTGTAGTATTCATACGTTTGGCTGGCGGGAAAAATTACTCCTGAGATTATTAGAAACAGTGACGACTAGAAAAGAGAAATATGGCTGATATTAGGTTAGAAGAATCTTGATGTTTTGATACACAACAGTACATTACGAGAAAAAAAATTGTGAAATGACATGGGCACGTTTCTATTTGTAGCACAAAAAAAAACGGATGCTTTCGTAGATAATTTTATTTACTATTTGCCTCTGATTTGCAGGGAGGCGGTAGATCAGTTTTGGCGCAGTAAAGATTTCAAATACCTGTCAAACAGCTGTGCATACGGGGTTGCTTGGAAATAGTGTAAATGTCAATGTATATACGCATACACACCGGTTTTATGCAATTACCTACTGCATATTCATTTGCAAAAAATTACTATTTTGACCGCTGTATAATCTCTAGAATTTGAAAACATACTCGGAGAGACTGTATGTGAGACAAGTATGTAAAAGGTCCTAAATGATATATCAAAATCTTGTTTACATTAAAATAGGCAGTGATGTACGTTAAATCACTCACACCTGAATTATAAGTTTAACCTTTATGAATACAGAATGTTCGAAAAAGTTAGCAAAGTTATTGTTCTACTGCCCGTAATGGATATAAGAGAGAGAGAGAGAGAGAGAGAGAGAGAGAGAGAGAGAGAGAGAGAGAGAGAGAGAGAGAGAGAGAGAGAGCGCGCAGCTGGTAAGCCTTATCTGCGCCAGTTGTAAATCTGCTGCTTGTTGCGAGAACAGTGATCTGTCAGGCGCAACCACGGCTCGCAAAATGTCGCTCGTGTATGGCTGGATTTAATGAAATTAAACGTCCCTTATCCTCCATTTCTGGTTAAAGGATTTTTTTTCCAAACGTTCCGTTAGTAACATATTAACAATTACAGTTATGTTATTGGAAGTTTGTGTGAATTACGTTAGGTTGCCGACGCTAATTATTTTCTCTGAATTCACCGCTGCTCGCTTTTTAATTTCTGGGAAACTAATAAGCTCCGTTGCTTTATTCATGTCGCTTGTATATTACTTCTTTATCACGTGATTTTAATTACGTTGGTGATCATTCAACCCAGCTTTTCCACGGAACAAAAAACAAACATAAAACAACAAAAAACCCTTCCCTCAGCCAGAGCTGTCCGGAATGAGCGGCCAGTGCGCGCAGTCGGGAGCCGGCAGCTGAAGGCAGTCCATCGGAGCCGGGGCGGCGGCGGCGGCGGCGGCGGCGGCGGCGGCGGTGGGGCGTGAAGCCGCGCGGCTGGATGGAGAGGAGGAGGGGGGAGGGGCGCGCGGGGTCACTGGAGCATGGCTCACACCAGCCACGGAGGCGGAGGAGGCGGAAGTATGGCTTCGGCATCGGCGGCACAAGACGGAGAAAGTGGTAGTGGCTGTAGCATGAGTGGGGATGTGGCGGTGGAGGCAAGAGAGATGGATTAGGTGAGAAACTGAGAGGGTGAAGGAAGGATGGTGACAGAGGAGGTGATGTGAAGGCTCTCGGCTGTCCGGGTGACGCCTCGTCCAGGGCAATGATGATGACTTTTCGATCGTGGTCTTCAAGGACGGAGTGCTCAAGTGAGAAAGACAATGATATGATGACGGTCGATTCGTCAGCATCACTCGGTCAGCCGAGAGCCTTCACATGACTCTGGTTGCGGAAGCATAAGATTGTATCCAGGGGGGGATGGATGAAGTAATGGTGGGAATGTGGCGGTGGAGGCCAAAGAGAAGGACTAGGTGCGAAGCTGTGAGGGTGAAGGAAGGATAATGACAGAGGATGTGATGTGAAGGCTCTCGACTGTCCGGGTCACGCCGCGTCCAGGGCAGTGATGCTAACTTTTCGATCGTGGTCTTCAAGGATAGAGTGCTCAAGTGAACAAGACAATGTTATGATGATCGCCGATACGTCGCTTACACTGCTCTCAACGCGGCGTCACCCGGACGACCAGGAGCCTTCACATGACTCTGGCCGCGAAAGCATACGATTGTATCCAGTGGAGGAGGTGGTGGAGGCAGCAGAGGCCGTGAGGGCGCGAGCGTGAAGATGCACAATAGCCGCGCCGTTGGAGCTGGAGCGCAGCCGTGATGACGGCGTCACGACCTCACGCTGCCAACGCATCAACAGTCCACGCCGTGTGACGCTGTGGCGGAGGCTTCCGTGCCAGCAGGCATGATCAGCTTGTCACGGAGGAAAGGAACAGCTTCGGAGACGTGTTGGACATCCGCTCGAGGAATCGTCCGAGGGAGACTGTTCTCGTTTCCTTGTCGATCTTCAGCTCTAACCTCGCACCTGAGATTTTTTTGCAAGACAATGGTGAAAGTTCCATCCACACATTTTGGGTGAATAAACATTTTATTGACAATTTTCGAAAAATACTGCTGTTGTCAAATCGCAACTTCAAAGCTTACGTTTAATGAAAGATGTATATAAAAAATGATTCCCAGGGCATTACTTTTGTATTAAAACTTGTCCAAAGGAGACAAGACTTAAAATGTTTACTTTCAGAGATATATTAATGCGAATTCATATAATAAATATGAAATAAAGAAGAATTTGATTACTTTGAGGTCAAGTAATAGAGATGCTTATTAGGATGAGCATTTTTTTAAAATTTTGAATATGAAGTAACATATTACTAATAAACGTTACTATTATACAAATTAAGTGTCAGTTACAGGTATGATGTAAACAAATGAGACACGGTAATCTGCATTTTGCAAAATATGACTTGTCCAGTAATTTCTTATTTACATTCTAATTAATCTCGTAAAAACAGCGGGTACGAGAGCCCTCTCCGGTTAGTCACTCGGCATAGTTTTCCTTTGAGTTGTCCGTGAGGTGGGTAGAGCTCGAAGAGACGTCTGGGGTCTTGCCCCTAGCCATTCCTTACAGCGTGGCCACCGCAGTGAGGGGCCCCGCGCGGTGCGCGCCCACTGTCCTTCGCTGGGTTCTCCGGATGCCAGTGGACGACGTGGATCGTAGATGGATGTGAGAAATCGCTTCGGAAAGATAATATTACTTTTTCACTTCAAAGTACTTCTTATATTCGGATCATATGTACTATTTTTATTATTTCATTCTCTACATTTACGCCAATACTCTGGACTTGGGCTTATGAAAAACATTCATTACACACGTTCATGACACTCTTATAACTTTTCCCTCACACACCGTAACAACTGCCAGTTCAGTTTACACCAAAAGCTGATGTGTTTCAATCTATTCATTCCGCCTGGAATTGTTTTGAAGTATCCACGATGATGACGGAACTGAACAGTGGACTGTATCAGCACTACATTCACGTGCAACTCAATTAGCACAGTACGCAAAGTAGTCCTGTGAATATGCAGAACTGTAGGCTAAGACCTGAACTGGGATTTCATCATAATAACGATTAACGAACTCTACGGCACCTGCACAGTGGCTCTGCGTCAAAGCCATTCATTACTGGATCGAAGAGGGGGGGGGACGGAACGGATTCCAAACAACTACCACGTATTGATAGCATCAATCAGAACTATAAGAGTTTTCCCGTTATTCAAATTAAATTTCTTAATTTCAAGCTAACAATTTAAAAAAGACCTTGGAACACTTACCCACATACACACAGATATTTAAATGTGTATATCAGTTCGAACTATGTCAAACAGTTTGTAACAAGTGAGAAAATCAATTACGGAATTGCAAACAAAACTTAACTTAACCAAAAGTGAGTTGAAATAATATTTCATTTCAGCCAGAATTCACAAGTTTACTTGCAATTTTGTATTTTTTTTCTACGTTCTAAGCACCGAAACTGCTACTGAAATAGTATTTCCATATGAACTACAAATGAACTGGTGACAAAACACAGCTTGCTACAGACACAATGAAAGAAATGTTAGGAACTACAGTAAATTACAACGAAAGTAGTTTTATTCGGAAAGGCGGCAGCGTACTTCCTCCGCTAAAAGGTGAGATCTGGCGCCAACTTACATGTCGACTTGCAGGTATTTCCCCCATCGTGACTCCGTCTCAGCCTGGCCAGGCCCTAAGTTTCCGGCTAGTCTCCCGAAACGAGTAGTACTGTTGTACTTGTAATAAGTGTGTGCGTGTGTGTGTGTGAAAGGGGCGAGGATACGACAAGGAAGGAAGAAAGATCGCGTGCGGAACGTACTGCTCCGACATTCACCTGGAATTGATCGTGGAAACCATGAATAGCTTCTGAAACACACAGCATAAAGCAGCCAGCCGCTAATTCTCCTCCAGACTTTCTATCTAGTGTCGCAAATCCGCCACCGCCCGGACTAGAGCCCCACCCGATCCGACGGTCAGAGTTGCTGCACAGGTCACAGTAAAGCTGGCTTTCAGCTATCTCGGCCGATTATTTGGGTCGAAAAAGTATGGTTAACTCACGCGCACCTCCTTCGGAGGGTTTCATTGATTAATGATTCGGGGCACGTCACCAGCTAAGGTCATTAGTCTCGAATGTTTAGTGCATGCTTTTATAGCGGGAGGTGACGGTGATCTTCACCCGGGCGCCGACCAACGCGTCCTGGTTTTCCCCAACGATGTATTTCCCACCAGAGGGGTACCGCCCCAGTCGGGACAAACTCTGGTCTCCCGGCATGTATGGTCGTGTAGTACATGTTAGTGGGAATGTGAAAGGGGAGAGGATAGGACAAGGAAGAGGAAGGAAAGATCGCGCGCGGTCCGTAGCCCGTTTGTTAGGGTACTGCTCCGGCATTCGCTTGGTATAGATCGGATAAACCACATCGAACCTCCACTCAGAGTCGCTGGCCGCTAGAATCCTCCTGCAGACAGCGGTCGAATTCGACCCAGCTGCTCGTTGGGAGGGCACGCGCTGGGCGCGGGGCAGGAAGGGGGCGTGCCCGCGTGCGTGGCCTTCTGCCTCCTCGACCAGCCATCGCGCGCGCCTTCATGTTGTGTCGCGCTCTTTGAAGCCCGAGTGCTGGCGCTTGTAGCAGGGAAGTGCTGGGTAATAGAGAGAGGTGTCGCACCTTTCACATTCTCATCGGTGGAGTGAGATGTAAACTTACTACGGGTAGAGAAGCTAGCTACTTGCAAGGACATTGTCGTGGTGACATATTTGTCAGGGAGACGTGGGGGCGGAAACGAAAACTTAGAGAATTTCCGAAACTAATCCGAATATTCATCTCCGGAAAGGATTTCACTTCCTGAAAGATAAGATAAAGTTGGAATGGCTGGATTACTCCTGATTAAGTAAAGTAGTAATTACTCTTCAATAATGTTCCTGAAGAATGACTACTAAAAGAATATTTCTTTTATAAAACGTTTAAGGAATATTTATGATTGGATATATCTAATTGATGTATTGAATTTTGTCAAATGGAAATATAAAGTTAATTTTACTTTAGGTACAACCGTAGAATAGAAACAACCATTATGTCTTCTAAAATAATATTCATGATTATTATTTATTTCGGAAATACCTTTAGCACCGAAACCCTCGTCTGGGCTATACATCAGACAAGTCAATTTAACGTCCGTCCAACCCCTTTACCTGTTGATTCGTGTCAAGTATGTGACGCTAACGTGGCCTCCTACACTGCATGCGCTTCCACCTTTATTATGTCTTCTTTATGAACCTGCTACATGTTGGTCGCCGTCATCCTCACCCCCACCTGCACTCAGGTCGTGTATGTGTCCTTCGCCCCTCGCCCGTCGCCCATCGCCCCTCTCGCGCGCTATCACGCGGCCGTGACCCCAGCGCTGCGCTTTTGGAGGTCGCCCTCGCCCCGCCCCGCCCCTCCCCGCGCCGCGCCGCGCCGCGCCGCCTGCTCTCGCCCACTCGTAATGCGGCCCCGGGCCGCCTAATGCCAGCCCGGGTGCGGCGCGGGGGGCGGGCGCTGGCCATAAGGCAAGGCTGGGGCAATTATCCCGAGCGCGGCGCGGCGGGAGGGGACGGGCAGCCCAGCACGAGAGCGCGCGCTCGCTGGCCGTTGCCGTTGCCGCGGGCGAGGCAGGCGGGGGCGGGGGCGGGGGCGGGGCGGAGTCGAGTCGAGTCGCGCACGACGGCGGCGGCGGAGGTGGAGGTTGGCTGTAGCTGTGGCCGTGCGGTGGCGGAGGCTGTGGAGGAGCAAGTAGCGCGAGCCGAGGGGCGAGGAGGAGCAGGTAGCTGCGGGGCGCCCGGGTGGAGGTCGGGAAGAGCCGGCGATCGGCTGCGGCCGCGGGAGCGGAACGGGGCAGCGGTCGGCGCGGAGGGGCTCCATAAAGCACGCTTTACACGGCCGCTCCATCTCACGCAGGAGCGACGCTTGTGGATGCGCAGAGCAACTCTGGCAGCCACGTTCTGTTGGGCGGTTGACGTTCGCCAGCTATCTGGGATCAGATGAGAGCTCAATTCTTGGTTCTCGAGAGCAACAGATATTAGTTGCGACGAGTAGCAACAGCCCTACCGTCATTTCCATCCAGTTAGAATTAAATAATAAGCACCTTTATCATAAATACAGATGTCTTCGTTCTTCAATGTAATACCTTCTTCGGATCATTCAAAATCATTCAATGAACGCAAGAAAACGCGTTAGATGGAAATTTGCTGGAACATCGTGCTTTTATTCAAATTAATCAAGGGCGTCATGATATGAGAAGTGTTGGGAAAAAAGTAACAGTTTTTATGGGGCTAGTTATGAACAAATGTTCCTTGCGACATTTCTCTATGAAAAATAAGATATCAGAAGAAATGAGTTTTTAATAAAACAACTACGAAATATAGAAATTGGTTCCATGTATTGACATTGGTATTGTAATGCAATGAATTAGCAGAAAATAAAATTCAATATTATTTTTGAACACGCATATTTAATAATGTCAGGGGTAACTGTTCTTTGCATATGTTTCATTAAAATTCATTGAAATGGAATATATCTATAGAAGATAGTTGTATCCAGAAGATGGACAAGTTTTTCGCTTTAGCTATTAAAAGTAGAGTAAAGCAATATAGAACATCGTCGGAATGGACATCAAGAAATATGTATATTGCTTTCGTGGACTGGTGCCAATGTGCGATGTAACATTCTTCCGAGTGATACGACCGAATACATTATGCATTTCTGACCGATGGGATGACACTGACATATAGGATTATTTCTAGTTGTTAAGTTGTATTCTCGCCATAAATGAATAATCGAAAGAAACGACACCCACGCAAGAGAACGAAAATATATGATTTTAAATAAAATTCTGAAATTCTCAATTGAATAAGAAGAACCGAAAAAATATGTGTCTTAAAAGCACAAGAGATTTTTTTCTTATTCGTGCGTTATAGTTATCGACAATCATGAAAGCTAACACCTGTGATGACCAAATTGTAGAATGTAAAATGATAAATCTAAATACATTTGTGGATCCAGATCCTCATTTTTTGGAAGTGCGAGGCACATTCTTTTCGACGTATAAACTATAAAATGTCTTAAAACAATAGTTCCAAAATTTCTACATTTGTTGAAGTAAAATCATTTTCTGGTTACTTGTTAAAGAGTTTTATAAAACTTTCAAACACTTCATGAACAAAATATCCCAGTGAATACACACAAGTCACTAACAAGAGCACAAATCTGAAGAATGGAGCGCAATTCTCCATCGGGATTAATAATACTTTCAACAATTTTCATCTCGGTGGAAAATAAACGATTGTTTCAAATTAGTGGAGAGAGTATGCCTACGTAATCCATAATTGCACACCCTTGAAATGATAGATTTCTCTTCCTGCAACTATGCATTCGATACAATGTGGAATGACGAATATGTAAATCCAGCTGAGTGGGCATGGCATGTTGTGAGCAGAAAAGAGACAGCGGACATGTATTTATTCCTTGAAATTCTACTTCATTGTCAGCTGCTGACATATCGTGGTATGTCATCGCGCTACCAAAAGAGTTCGTAGGCGTGCGAGCGAGGGCATGAGGAACCAGAGTGCCCGGCTGGCAAACTATCATTTGTAGTACATTTTTTTAAATTATATGCAGAATTAATTTTATTTTCAATGTGATGAAAAGTCCGTAGCATTTCAATTATGTGCCTGAGGCACGGAGATAATGGGCCTCTTGTCCTAATGAAGGACTATTCGTTAAATACTACAAGAATTTACCTCTACAGTGGAAGAAAGCCTCACGTCCGTCTACTGTAGTCTCTACCCCCTGATAACGACCGCATAATCCACTCTCAATAGATATACCTCAATTTTTCTCCAGTGGCCGATGACATTGCAGGAGGTCATAATTATACCTCCTGACTTATAAAATGAATATTTTTAATTAATTAGCAAAAGTCCTTCTCAACGAGGCTCAGGGCCTCAGAGATCTGCTTACCACTTAAAAAGACTCATTTTATAAGGTAGGAGATGTAACAATGACCTAATGTCATCGGCCACTACAGAAAAATCGAAGTATAGAATCACATCTCAGACGATTGGTACTAGTTAGCACGAAAGGGGGGATGCTAGGGCAGGCGAAGCGACAGTCTGACCCCAAAATAACCTTGAGCCGCCTAAACGTATTGTCCCTAGTGTAGGGGAACATGTTCGAGACATACCGGGCGGCGGGCAGGCGGGCGGTTCACGGGCAAGACAGGATGTTCCCCGCGAGGGAGCTTGCGCGCGGGCGTGGGCGTATGGGCGAAGGTGGGCGGGCGAACTGGTTGGCCGCGCTGCGACTGCGGCTGCGGCTGCAGCGGGATTGAGCACCGGATGCAGCCCGCTACAGCGGCTGCGGTTCCTCCGACCGCACGACCCTCCGGGCAGCCACCGCCGACTCCTGCCTCGCCTGGCTGCGCTTGACGCGCGCTCTGCCACTGACGGCGGCGAGGTGGAGACTCCATGACGATGTTTTCAAAATATCGTTATTTTTTTAACAAAATTGTTGTATAAACGATTTTTGTTCAAACATCGCCCCCCGCCCTCCATGTGAACCCTGATGTTAGAGGTTACTAAAACTGTTTTACAATTATCGATGTTGAAAAAGATCGTTGGTTTTCGGTCGATGTATTTTCAACATAGGTTTTTTTAAATTTCGAAACATCGAGTTTCGACACATGCATGTTTTGTTGTCGATGTCGCATGCCTAGTGGAGAGGCGCTCTCATGTCCAATATACTCGCGTGGCGTCGTAGTGTCCTTTTATGTACCACTCTCATGTCTGCGTGTAGACGAGGGAAAAGGTGTGTATTGTCCCCTTTCCTGATCAGGAGATCACGGTGGTGGATGGTTTACCGTTCGCTGATAGTACTTCTGAAAGTTGAACGATGCTGATGATTAGAGCTCGGAAGTTTGAGAAAATGCCTTTTTGTTATTGTTACTATTTCATAACTTTTGACACCAGAAATCACTTAATAATGCTTCTGGTGTTGTTTTAGTAGATTTCCATTTTGCCTTTTTTGCCTATTTTAGCATCTAATGCCTATTTTTGCCATTCTATCACGCTTTTGCCTTTTTCTGCCTTTAATACCATTATTTTGCATTCCTTTCTCCTGGCAGAAATTTCGATCAAGCTGGATATATATCTGCAAACCTATGCAACACGAAATTACGGTCGTATTTTGTCTTTCTGTGGAAGCAGAGGCTGCGTTAAAAATTATTTTTGAATTTTTTTTCATTGATGCCGACAGGCTCTAATCGCTCACGAAGAATTTCATCCATTCCGAGTTCCTTTTGAGAACAGCTCTCTGTATATGAAATGCCCTTCCCAGTGTTGGCGATTGAACAAGTGCGAAGAACAAAAAATAAAATTCCGTTTTCACTGATTCCATTTCAAGATTCACAAGAGAATCCACAATGTCATTTCGAAGAGACAGTGTCACGAATAAAACAAATTCGGAGTCATCGTATCAGATAGTCAGGTGGAATCAATATTACAAAGAAAAGACCGTTTCCTCACACAAGTAATGTTAATTTTAGTTAGAATAAAAATGTGAATCACTTTAATTACTATTTTTTTACAATAATTCCTTTCGAATGTGATTTGTCGTTATTTATATCTCATTTGCATTGCCTACTTTAGCTAGAATGAATGATTTTTTAATGCGCATTTCACTAAAAATAAATGCCTTTTTGTCTGCCTATTTTAGGTTAAATAAATGCCTGAACTTCCAGGCTCTACTGATAAGAAAAGGAATTAGATGAGGTATTTGGAGGTATGTGAAGCTAATCACTACAAAACGTGATAACGACAGTGAATCTCGCCAGGATTCTCACACAAGTCCTGCACAAGTCTTGGTTGTTTCCAGCATGTAGTTGTGGCGTGATTGACATTTCGTACAACCACATATGGTCTCTAAACAATCAACTAATACATAAATACTTTTCTATCGTTCTCATTCACTCCTTCATGGTTATTCCAGTCATAATCAATTCGAAAACGATGGCAAAGCACAATTGTGATATGACAAGGAAAGGGAGGGAATATGAAAGTGTCATCCTACTCCGTTATCTACACCCGGGGTCCCAGAATGGCAGTAATCCTTATAGACCAGATACACGTAAAGAAGCGTACTGACACAGATTGAACTCCTTTTTCACTTTTCCTCTTTCATATTCGCGTACAATTCGACTTCCTGCTAGGTAGAAAGATGACTCACCCAATCCTTCTCTTTAAAGTAATTTTAAGACGCTGTAAATACAATCACCGTCCGTGTCCTTCGCCGTTACTTTATTACGCATTGTAAACCGCCTTGCACGAAAATATGGTAAGGGAATGTCTAAAATTGGAGGCAGTGATTTAATTGAGCGTCCGTGCACCTGGGAGTGAAAGTGCGACGTATTCCGGATGTCCGGAATTCGATTCCAGCACGAGCCACGATCCTCGCCGGGCGTTGACGGACGCCCGACTGATCGATTCGGGCGAATGCCCCTGCTCACGGCCACGACCGCCCCCCCCCCCCCCCCCCCCCCCCCCCCCCCCCCCGCCCGTTCGCCCGCCCGCCCGCCCGTTCGCCCGCCTTGCCCCCGTCCTCGCCCCCCGCCCCACCAGCGCATGCTGGTAGAGCGAAACCACACTATACGACTTAATAGAAAATGGTACCCACGCTGCATAAAACCACACACCAGAGTTGTTGTGAACCTTATAGAAATTTACAAAAGGAATATTGATGTATAATACAGAGAAGGACGTGTTAATTTAGTTTACGAGGCAATAGGAAGACGATGGATTGGGAATCTATGGAAATCAAGACAGTTAAAGCAAGGCTCTAGGCACTAAGCAAAGCATATGCCGGTTATCGAGCATGTAAAGAGATCTACAACCGACTAGGTAGACACATGTACTTTATGAGAGGGGAAAACAAACACAAAATTCAGTCAGTCACAGAGAATATTGTTTTTTACAATTTTTTAGGGGAGGGATTTTTTTTACAAATTGAACAATAACGGACTGAAATATGTTGCTTGTAAGATATTATTTATTATAAACCGAATGGAATCTATCATACATTTTGGCTATTCACAAGAAAGGAAGTATGAAAGACATGAACAACTACCGGGTATAAGTGTAATTAACTTCAATTGGATACTCCCGAGCGAAATAGTTAACAATACATCGAAGGCAAGGCTGTCCATGAAAATTTCTGAACGACTAACTGGCTTTAATCTAGGAATGTCCTGTATGGATAACATTTTTATATTAAGACAAATGTGTGAGAAAACGAGTTGGAAAGGAAGAGAGCTTCATATGGTTGTTATTGATCTGGAGAATGCATATGACTCAGTGCCTGTAAATGAATTGTAGAGGGTACTATGAAACTTTAAAATTGAAGAATCTTTCAACTCATAAATAAAATGTATGTGGATATCCGAGCTGTGGTAAAAATCGTAAATAGAATTTCCGATGAATTTAAAACGAACAAAGGTTTACGATAGGGATGTGGTATGTCTCTCGCTCTTTTAAACATTTATTTAGAAGCGGTCCTTAATGGATGGAATGCCTCGTGTCAAGAAATCGATGTTTTAGTAAAAGGACAAGCAATACTTTCGCTACTATTTGCGGATGATCAGGTAACAGTGGCTCAAGATAGGAATGATGGTGAATATATGACCCGAAAAGTAGTACAGATCTATGTGCAGGTGGACTTAAATTAAATTGGAAGAAAACAGAGTATCTGATAGTAGAAGGAGAAGGTACTGACTTGGATGTACAAGGAGTAGGAAGGATTAAATTAGTTGAACAGTTTAAGTACTTGGTTACCACCCTGCATAAGTCTGAAAATAGTGAAAAGATTATTGATCGCATTGAATAGGCAAAAGGAGTCACAGGAATGTTGAATGGGGTATTATGGAGTCAGGAAATTCACGCAAGACCAAAAAATATTATTGTAAAAACTCTTATTGAAAGTATTCTAACCTATAATGGAGAGAGTTGGACCCTGACGGAACGTCGAAGCAGAAATTATGTGCAGTAGAAATGGATGGACTGCGACGGAGCTACCGAATTTCTAGAATGCAGAAAATTAGTTACGTAGAGATTAGGAAACGGATGCAGAAAAGCGGAATCTGTTGGGAACAGATTAGGAAGTAAAACGCTGCAATGGTATGGCCATCTGAGAAGACTGTCAGATTCAAGAGGGTCTAAGAATTGGTCTCGATTGGTCTTCTCCAGGAAGAATAAAAAGAGGAAGGACTTCTAAAATCTGAAATTCAGGAATAATTAAAGCCTTTCGTGAAAGAAGAATGGATGGACCTATGGGCGAGAAAGCCGGAACTGCAAAATAAGAGGCAACCACAGACAAGTGGGAACGCAGACAAAAGTAAAAAAAGGAAGTATTACATTTTAATGAAATTCAAAAAGGAATGAAACTAACGACAAAGTTATTTGATGTCTAAATTACTCCGTATTCATTTGGAATGTTTTTTTCTGCTGACGTTTCGTCAAATATATTTGACCATTTCAGAACTGAAATTAATTCAGTTTTTAGTTTGTATGTTAAGTTGAAAAAAAACAACATTGCAATTAAAAATTAAAATGTACCTATAGGAGACTAATTTGATGTACAAACAGGATTTGTTGTCAATTGATTACAACCAGACAAGGTTTTTTGACATTGCTTAAGAACTGGAATTTCAAATTTAAAAAAATCATATTCATGTTGTGATAAAAACAAGAGCATGTCTCCGTGATAAAATGCAAATAATAAAATTGCGTCGGTAAAACGTCTCTGGTTGGTCGAGATGTATTGTAATCCTGCACGTAATTCGTAGATAGTGCATGAATAAATTAATCCCCTCGCAAAAAGGTTCATTTTCCCCTTCTGGGTATCATCTTTAAGTTCAAATCCCAGTCGATCTGCGTGTCATTTTGGTGTACAAAACGGATTTACAGAACGGTTTCTTGGCATTCTTCCATCTCACCATCCACAATTTCATTCTGGCTCCATCTTCATTCACATCAAATCAACAATATCATCATTCACATTGTTTATTTCTAATATGGTTGAAAGACTAAGTGCTGGTGATCACAGCAAAGCTCATGAGTGGAGTAATTGAAGGAAGATAAAATTGTTAGCCACTCTTTCCCAAACCAGACTAATGCGTAGCCTCCTTTTCCCAGCAGATACACTCCGCCTGGCTGTCGGCCGGTTGGCAATCTCGAAACGATCGTGTCCTGCAGTTTGAGCAGTGTCTTTTGCTGAACGAATCAATAATTTCAGCTCTTGTCTCTCTCCCCCTACGCCACGATGTAGAAGGAATCGTTCGTAGCTCGTTTTGTTGGAGTCTTAAGGACTGTAGCCTTGACTTGCAATCACGTGTTGAGATTGGTTGTC
This sequence comes from Teleogryllus occipitalis, assembly GCA_011170035.1. Lineage (NCBI taxonomy): Eukaryota > Metazoa > Arthropoda > Insecta > Orthoptera > Gryllidae > Teleogryllus > Teleogryllus occipitalis. Next base: position 138,453 of record BLKR01000446.1, read on the forward strand.
AGTACGTTTGGGTTTCCCTCTTCAGCAGTGTTACGTACGTCGTTTTATTTTAGATGTTAATAAGATGAATTACAGGTTACGATGGAAGCGATTCCTTACAATAACAGGATCGTAGAAATAATTATTTTTGTAAGAAGTAGAATTGATATTTTCACTATTTAGTGATTTATTTACGTAATATTATACCATAAGAGAGTACAACAAAATACTGGATGGACGTAATTAATTTAGATGTAAATTTCGCTAAAGAGACATGATTTTACCAAATGCAGTGATTTAATACACGAATTAACTTACATCAAATACGTTTAAGTTATATCTCGATTTTCTGAAATATAATGGTAACATATCTTTGCATTGTTGTCGTTGAATTTTAAACTACAGTCTTTCCTCCATATATGGAACCTCTACAAATCGAAATTCTCTACAAATAGAATGTTTCTGTCTCTTAAAAATTCCGTTTAAAAACGCTTCTATATTTCGAAAATTATATATCGGACTCCTTTCCTGACGAGTATTTTTTCTGTGAAATAAAAATATACAGTACATACTATAAATTAAGTTCAACAATTTGGCAGGGTTTTCGATTGAGAGAAAATGTTCCAGACAAAGTGTTTCAGCAGGATAACAAGCATGAACAGTATATTGAACGAAGTGCTTCATACATTATTAATTATAATTATAATATTAGTAAATAATTAATTATTAAATAACTATATATATATATATATATATATATATATATATATATATATATATATATATATATAATACACAGGGCTTGATTTCTGGCGGAACGCGACGGAACGGCGTTCCGGTACCTCTGGAATTTTTTTATGAATTTTTGTCAATAAATATATAGTTATTTCTATTAAAAATAATAAGTAATTTGGGGCGCGTTCCGGAACTTAAAATTTTATAAATCAAGCACTGCTTATACATATAAATGCACAAAGTTCGTATTGTGCTCTTCACTTCGAAGTGGTATCCCCTTTGGAAAATAGCACGAGTTCGTTTTCGGCCCTCTCTGAATCTGAATGTTTGATACATAATTACAAGTGTATATTCATTTCAATGGAGTGTGTGGCAGGCCAACGAGACATGAAATGAGATAACATCTCCCAGGTGTAGGCCATGTTATGCAAGTTAAGTGATGCAAAGAAACGAAAACGAGGAGCGAATAAGAATAAAAAGTTCAGTCATGCTGACGGAGAAGACAAGATTTCAAATATCCAATTGCTGGTCCCAACAAGGTTCATTCTATTTTATATGTGCAAGACTCCGCTGCCGTAACGGTCCTTGGCATTCATACAGAAGACGCTTGGAATCCAGCTGCTTGTTCTCATATTCACGGCGATCGATGCAAAACGAGAATTAAATTGACGGAAATACCTTTATCGAACGAATAAAGAAAACTGTTGGTGCGTGTTCGGATGGTTCATGTACTTGCACTAACATGAACTTTCCGCTTTATACAAATTCAGTTACTCGGTCTTTGGGGATGAAATATGTTTTGCTCATTGCATTATAATTGATATTCAAAGTATATTTTGGTTATCAGATTAAGTAAGTAGATTTGCGACACGTTCTGAGTTTAATGAGTGTGATAAAATAGTATGATCTCTTATACTTTTCATCTGTTTTTACCTTCATTACAACTGAAAATATATTGCACATAATAATTTGTATGTCTTTGTGACAATTACCTGATATTGCGATTTAATATTATATTTTCCAATATCATCTTGTGTTGTATCCAACGGAATAAATGGGAGGATTTCATCATGCAAAACCATTATTCGCAACGGATTTGTATTCTTTTTTCAAAGTATAAAATTTCCAGTCATATTTAATAATGTATTAATTGCTTGGATCATTGTTGAGAAAATGATATTATTGTATATTGTAGATCATTTATTACAAATGTTAAGCATGTTACATGTAACTATGTGGCTAGGCTGGAGGGCTAATGGTTTTAAGCCCACACTCTGCAATTGAAGGCCATGGGTGAGTAACAAGATAAGCCTCTGGAAGTCTTCCGCTATATATGACTGATAATATCTCGATTTTGATCAAAGTTTGGCTTACCTCCAAACTGTGTATGTCTTGTTCAAGTATATCCTGGCCTTGAGCAATCACAGTCACACAACATCTTTTCAACCAAGATAGAAACGATATAGTTTAAGAAGCTGGAGATTCTCTGTAACTGGTGGGGGTTATCTTGCTACTGCCCCGATCCCTGCAACATTAACCTCTTGACGCCTGACATTCACCTTAGAGGATATTTTATGGAGAAGAAAGTCGACAAACGCAGACTGCACCGACGGACAAATAATTCTCAGGGTGGGGGCACTTCTCTAATTTACTGGCTTTGCTGAATTTACTACTTTATCTAAGCCAATTGAAGTCAGGTGCCGACGGCGCGTGTTCCCGTCTTCCATACGCGCAAAGATCAACTCCTGGTACTAGTCAAGGCCACACACGCCCGCATCTCGCGGACGCTTCACCTGCCACTCACAAGAACGCGCACGTACACCCCCACGTGCTCACACAGTTGCAAGTTTTCGCTCGCTTACCACTAAACTGTTCTATTTTCAGTCATTAATGTCAGTAAATGTACAGATTTCCCTCCCCTCTTATATGTTACTACTCTGTATCAATGTAGACTCAGTGGTTAGGCGGAAGAGCAGGCCCTATGGCCTGAGCCTCGCCATTAACAAAGACATTATTATTATTATTATTATTATTATTATTATTATTATTATTATTATTATTATTATTATTATTATTATTAATTACCTTACTCTCACTCTGAATCTGTCGTACATTTATGCAGTTAGTTTTTATACTGTGAGACCTACAATCTCCTTTCATGTGCTGAATAAGAATTACGCATCTATCTTGGTCACTATAATTTCCCGTTCCAGCCCAGTGTTTTCTTCAAGTTTGGGTGGACAAAAATTTAAGAGAACGTAATGAAGTAGAGGAATCTACTTCTTTGCGACAAAGCACTCGCGTACCGTTGCCACCATTTGAATGTCTCGATCTACGAAGCATCGATCATCCAACTTTCTGACAGAGTTACTCCCCCGCACGTCTTTTCAGTGTGGACGCAACTTTTATGTCCCCATTCCAGCCTATTGTTCATGGAGGCCACAAACAACCTGCTAGGATATTTTCCGTTTTATAACAAAAATATATCGGAAATTAAACAGCTGCTCTTCCCGATGATGTAAATTGACTTGCTCAGAAATCATAAATTCTCAAGTCTTCCTACAATGAAAAAAAAGTCAAACCCCTACTTAAGTAAAAGGGGATACACGTTGAATACAACTTTGAGTAGTGTCTCTTTAATCAAAACCACAAGAAGCACAACTTTATACATACAAACTTAGGTCAAAAAATACTTCTCAATGGAACCAGAAATATTTCTCGCAATATATTCAACACAAGAAGGTTTGAGACGAAGAAGGTTCTTTACCTGAGGCCAGTAGTTGATGCGGTTTTTGTTGGGAGATTTACCCAGTGGCCCATCCTAAATTAGGTCCACCCCGTTTGAAATGTTCTTTTTGCCCTTCTCCGTCATGTGTCATGCTCCTCAATAAGATTAAAGCGCGCTTTGAGGCGAGGGGGAGGCCTGTAGTTGCGTCCTCACAATCATCTCGCATTCCTCAGACGGCAGCAGCGTTCTTTTCGAACGGCGGCCTGCCCGCCCGCCTGCCCCCGGAGGACCTTGTAGTAGCAACTCCTTGGTACGGTGCTTTCTTTGTGACTGCTGCTGCACCGTCCCTAAATAGCGTCTCCGGCGAACAGCACGTCCGCAGCGAGTTGCGTGTGGGTGCGGGTTCGGCTCTTAAAATACGCTGCAAGGTCTGCGTAAGTACCCGCCCGCCGCGTGGGTCGTACGTCGAAGAGTCGCGGAGTCGCGCCGGTGCAGAGAATGCGCGGGCTAAACTTAGCGCGCGTGGGCAAGTGAGGTGGGTGGCGCCGCCGACGTCGCCCTTCCCACGCTCATTGAAGTTTAGGCATTTATTTTTCCTAAAATAGGCAAAAATGAAAGCATTTATTTTACCTAAAATAGGCAAGAATGAAGGCATTTATTTTGCGAAAATAGGCATTCATAAGGTAGTTATTCTGGTTAAAGTAGCCGTGCAAAATGCATGTAAACGATGAAAAATTACATTTAAAAGGAATTATTGTAAAAAAATAACAATTGAAACGATAAACATTTTTGTTCAAACTCTAAAGTTAACATTTGCACGTACGTATAAGAAAACTCTTTTCTTTGCACTCTTAATTTCACATGACCCCTTCTTATGACGACAACGAATTTGTTTAACTCGCGACGATGTCTCTACGAAATGCAGTTGTGAACTGCCTTTCGAATATTGAAATTGAATCAGTGTAAATGTAAATATATTTTTCGTTCTTCACACTGGTATAATAGTCAGCACTGACAAGGGTATATCAAGTCCATACTCGAAAGTAGGGTGAGATTCTTCGTGGACAAACAAGTGTGTCGGTGTCGTCAAAAAAAAAAAAAAAAAAAGTTGTCTGGTGTCATCTTCCTTCTTATTGTCCAGTCTTGCAGGTATGTTTCCTGATTGATCGAGATCGGTGACGAAAAAACAACAAACAACATAAAGACGAAAATGGCCGAAAAAGGTACAAATAAGGCAGTTTCTAAAAAATAGCTAAAAGCAATTAATGCATGGAAAAAGCTGAAACAGCAAAAAAATGAAAATTTACTAGAACAAATACATAAGTACAATTAAGTGATTTCTGTTGTTAAAAGTCATTATATCGTAACAGTAATACAGACGCATTTTGCCACACTTCCGAGCTCTACTCATGACGTTCTGCCTAATCCGTTCCCACGCAAGGGTGGTTCCAATAAACGTTTACGAGGGGTCATTTTGTAAAATTAGAGGATGTAATGTTTTATTCTATAACACTAATTTCCAATGTGCGGGAAACTGAAAAAACTATGCAGCCTTCGGCCATGTGATAGGTGTGTATGATTTCATTAAAGACACAGGAAGTCGGGAAAAATACAAAACACACAGAAACAGTTTCGATTTTGTCTGAAATCCCTGTATAGTATTTGAGTAACCCCTCGAGTGTGCAGATGTGGAGATGTGCAGATATGTGGTTTCCGTCACTCACGGCTAGACCACTTTCCGTGAACCAAAAGAGGTGAGTTTTCGGATCCAGCTAGAAGATTCAAAGAAATTGCGTTGTTTGGCGGGTGTCCTTAGTGAGTATGCCGAGAATTAAATCAACAACACCTAAATAGATCTATGTAGGTGGCGTTCATTAAACCACAGTTACCCGTGTTTTTTTTTCAGTCCACGGCATCATACTTTTCTTCCATGAGGTTGGCACCCTTATTGATACAAACCACCCATATGAAATAAAAATCGAATTTGTGAGATGCGAAATATTTCATGGGTATTTTTACAATAAATTTGCAAATTGCTTTTGAACATTGAATTTGAAGAATATGAACTAAATAAGAAGAAAACCAGAAATGTAACTACAATACTAGAGAAAATACATTTCTTAAGAGTGCAAAGGTCGCTTTTCAATTTAATGTGACAAAACTTATTCACCTTATTCACATAAACATACAAATGTAGTAAATATTAGCAGTTCATACCCCGTATGGAGGTAATATACAAGGGCATTGAGTTTTGGGAATTTTTGAACGGAAGTATAACATTAATAGCTACTACGATTCATAAGAACATATTTTAACAAAGCTAGGCATGAATGAAATGAAGTATGAAAGAAATTTTCAAAACATGAAAATACTTTTAAAACACTGCACAATACCGGCGACACCACATTCAACTAGTGTGTAAATATTCGATTCGTTATTACGCCTATTTTCGCACTGCACATGCCGGCTAAATTATCATCGTGCATCACAGCTTACGAGACACCTGACTCGATGCGACAGCAAGGCTCCAAGGAAGAGGCCGTCCGTCACTAAAGTGTGTCCTTGCCGGTTGTTATCAGGGAGGATCCCCTCAACCGTCTCCCCGCCAATTCGCAGCCTGGTCGCTCGCGCAACTGTGTGCTGCGTCCGCTGCTCAGTGGCCGCGCCAGAAGCTGCTGCTCTTTGCGCCCAGGTGCACAGTGGCCTCTGGCGCGCGGTGGCGGCCGCTGCGCCGGGCGCGCGCACGTGCGGCGCATGCCGCGTGGCTTCCCTGGCGGAGGCAGATGCAGCGGCCGAGCGGAGCGGCGCAGCGCGGAACAGCTGAGGCAGCGCCCCACGCGACGGCCGCCGCCAGCCGCCCACGGGCGGGTACCGAGAGGGACGGGGCGGACCGGGGAGGGGCGTGGCAAGGTGGTTGGGGCTGGACGGGGACGGGATGGCAAGGAGGGCAGGCCGGGGCGGGTAGATGAGCATCAGGACGGGGTGGCGGGGCGGGGTGGACGGTCGAGGTGGACGGAAGAGGAGCAATGGAGAGGGGATGAGGGGGCGAGCGGGGCTTGGCAGGGGTGCAAGGAGGAGGGTGTGGGCGGGTGGGGAGGGGCAGGGCGAACAGGGCGTGACAAGGAGGGTGGGGCGAGTAGACGAGGAGATGGGGCGGGGCGAGGAGATGGGCAGGAGCAGGAGAGCGGGGCGGGGCGGGGCTGGACAAGGGGTGCAGGGCGGAGCGTGCGGGCAAGCGGGGCGTCGCAAGGAGGGAGGCGGAGGGTGGGGGCCGGCAAGCCGGGCGGGGCAGGAGCAGCGGAGCAGTTGGGGAGGACGAGGGGCGCGCAACACGTACGAGCCATGCGCCTGCTGCGCCCGTCCGCTCGCCACGTCGCGTCGCCCCCGCGCGCGTATAAATACGGCTCACGTAAGGCTCGCGGCGAGAGAAGCGGGCGCCGGCGCAGCACCTGCCCGCGGAGGCCTTGAACCCGCCCCCCCCCGCCGCCCCGCTTCATTCACCACCCCGTTGCACTCCATCTCCAGCCCGCTCCGGCCCGCTACTTCACCGCTCGCTTGGGCGCCACAGGCTCACTGCCCTCCGCGCCCACGCTGCTCTCGCACTTTCCGCCCTACGCCCACCACATCCCCTCCTCTTCCAACCCACACCGCCCCTCCCTTGCTCTTCCGCCTCCCCACCCTTTGGCGTTCATGGAGTTGCTCGCATTCGGCTTTCGCTGTTCCCGCGCCGTTTCTGTTTAGAACCTTGCAGTCCCTTCTTGCCGCTTCGCATGACGTCCTACCCCATTATTATAGCCATTCATGCAATGCATTGCCGTGCCACGTCATCGCTCGACTGGGCATGTCATGCTATGTAGTACATTTCCATGCATTTCTTTACCTAACATGTTAGTATACTTTACTCTACCGGCCTTCTTTTCTCTCAATGGTACTTCGAAAGAGGTTTTTCGTTTTCTACGGCAATAAGAAAATGTCATTTTTTACATGAAAGATTAAATGTATAGAGTTCTACCGTTTCTGAAGCTGTGCAATATTCTGGTTGAAGAATTGTTTAGAAGATGTGTTCTAGATTGTAGCCACATTTTACAGTCAATACGAATATCTTGTTTTTTTTCTTGTTATACTCAAATTTGAATTTATTTTATCACATCTCTATAAATCAACATTGTTTACTTTTTAAACATGATTGTCTGTTTTTCAACAGATGTGAACCGAATTCCCGAAAATAAGTACCTGAAATTTATCATTAAAATGCGAACCTCCTTCCGTAATGTCTCTTTTTGTTACCAATGGTGTTATCCCCGAAGGTAACCTTCGTTGTTGAGTTCCCTTTCCAGTGCAAAGAGCCAAAAGCAAGGTGCAGGCTAGGCCGGACCTCCAGTGCAGCTTGGATGTGGTTATTGCACTTGGCTCTTTGGAAAATATTTTACGAAATGATTAACGGTGAACTCGGCAACTCCCATTGCGTCATATAGCTTAACGTCCTCCATTCCGCTGCCTGAGAAAGCCGTCTTCAATAGGTTTCTGCTGCGAAACCTTCGATGAAGCTCCTCGGCGTTTGAATACGCGAGTTTGAAGTTGTGATGAATTCAGCTGCGCGTTGGCTGATGACCTCAGTTAGTTAAGCGTGTTTCCTGTTAAGCTTACTGTAAGTTGATCGACGATTCTTCTTCTCGCAGTATATTCATCAGACTTCTACCCATGTGTTTGGTACTGAGGTACGTTCCACCCTCAAAACGAAAAATTGGTTAATGAGAATAAATGGTCGTTTTTTCAGATCGTTTATCATATACCAGATTGCAAGTGTGATAGTGGTTTTAAATTGTTTTTGTGTGTTTTTGGTATTAATCATTGACATAAAAGAATTGGGATAACATTTGAAACCAACGGCTGGTGTGAAAGCCTCATAAATATACATATTTACGCTTTTTGTATCCAGTAGTTCAACCATGCTCATAAAGAATTTTGAAACATTCCAGAAATAATATTTTTAAAAAGCGTTTTGCGAAATTGTTTTGTTACTGGAAAAAATAAAATTTCCTGGCGATATGGAAATGAAAAATAAATGTATTAGGATATTTTCATCGCATTAAAATGAATTGCGATTTTTCTTTCTACCTGTGCCCGATGATTCAAAAAGTTGATTCTATTTAGAACATAAATATTTCAGTTTTTGCTAAATGCTTCAGTTGAACTGATTATAAAATATTTGTTATGCACACACATCCTTTCTATGCAAAAAACATTATTCTTTTGAACAATATTTTTCAATGGAGAGTGTATTATGAACGGTTAAGAAGACTTGAATTTCAAATATGTAATCTAGAAAGTATTTAAAAGGGCAATATAGTGTCTGCGTGATGAGTAGACATCGGATGGTTAGGGAAATGCCTATTTTTTTTCTAGAGAACTTATTTAAAGGCTGATAATATGTGTCCACGAATCATGACAAATGATGACATATGACGGAATTTTATAATGCTTATTTTTGCTTATTTTAGCATAAATGCCTATTTTTTGTCTTTTTCACGACTTTTTTGCCTTTTATTTATTATATTTATATACAATGCTAAGATATCGGAAAAACGGGGATGGCCCAACGAGACCATTCATTACGAAGCCTTTAATTCACGTCTTGAAATTTAAAATTACGAGAGAATTCCTGAAAGTATACCAACTGATTTTTCTCCATTTCCCTATTTCACAAATACTAGCCATGCTCTGAGAACATGGACGATTGACAATACACCAAGGGAACCGAAATTTTAAGTGGAAATAAATATAAATTCCCAGAAGGTTTCAGTGTTGCTAGTGTTGGACTGCTAAAATATATGCCAGTCACATCGTTCAGATATCCTTCTCCGCATTCAAAACTGATTTTGTCTCCCAGTCGTCGCAAATTTGAAATTGTGATCCTTGAAAAGTTACTGGTAATATGTAAATATTACTGGTTAATGAAACTATTAAGAATAAAATGTATAAGAGTTGTAAATATTAAATCTAGTTTTACATTAAAATGTACGAACTGTTTTTGTGCATTTAAGTTTACAAAATAATATGTACAAAAATTACAATTTTCCATTTTATTGTGTATGTAACGTATGACAGTGCCTTTTCCCTCCTTATTCTTGACTTTTTCAGTGCCTTTTTAGGCGCCTAAAAGACGGTTTTTTAGTGCCTAAACATCCGATGCTAGTGATGAGTATTGTTTCCGTTCCGTCGCCTCAATTTGTAGATATTCCTTTTTAAATCCTGGAGTCACAACTTCGAAAAAAGAAACTACGTAATTGTTGAATTAAAAGAACAAGCTGAGGAAACAGATGCTTCTTCAGTGTTTCACCGTACCACTTCTACACCGCCTCCAAGGCCACAGTGTTCCACTCTGGGCATTTTCTCATCTCCTCCAAAATCGAGAGTCACGAGGTTCCATTCATCAGAGAAAAAGATTATTGACGATTCTCTCGGCCAGTCGGTAGCTCAGCATTTAAGCCCACAGACTTGGAAAAGCCGACGAAACCTGCCTTTCCAATACACCGGCGGCTCGTCCTCGTATAAACACCCACGACACGTACGCATTCCATTCACGTCGCGTGGGGGCCCTTGAGGCGGGGGCGGAGGGAGACGTGGTCAAGTGGGAGGCGATGGCAGGCGACGGAAGAGAGGGCGGCGTGGCAAGTGCTAATGGCTGACGGTCGCTCAAGGTGATGGTGGTGAGGGAACGACGACATAGCGGCATTACTAGTAGCAATGGTAGCAGTAGTAGATGAAGTAGCAGGGGCAATGATAAAATCGGAAATGATTAAAGTGTAAGTTTTGGGGGTGCAAAGAGCGTGATGGCGGAAGAGGCGACGGAGAGAACCAGAGGGGTGAAGGCGGTGATAGTGTGTGAGGGCGATGCGGCAAAGGAACTGCGTGGGTGGCAGAATGTGGGTAGGGCTGGGGCGATGGACGTGATGGGAACGGTGGGGGCGATGGAGGAGCGGTGTCATGGGGTGAGAGAGGCGGAGGCGGTGGGTCGATGTTGCGATGAGACTGCGAAGGCGGTAGGACGAGGGAAGGGCTGGGGCGATGGAGTACGGGTGTTTTATTGTGGGAGAGGAGGAGGCGATGGGGTAGGTGGGAGCGGTGGGGTAATGCGCCGATGGGACAGCGAGGGCGGTAGAACGAGGTAGAGCGGGGGAGATGTACATGATGTGAATGGTGGGGGCGTTGGAGCATAGAGTAAAGAATTTACTCTATGTTCCTCTTTAGTCTATGGTTGGAGTGTTGGTGTTGTGGGGCGGGAGAGGCGGAGGCGGTGGGGGCGATGCGTCGATGGGAGAGCGAGGGCGGTAAGACGAGGTAGAGCGGGGGCGCTGTACATGATGTGAACGGTGGGGGCGTTCGAGTGTTGGTGTCATGGGGCGAGAGAGGTGGAGGCAGTGGGGGCGACGCAGCTATGGGATAGCGAGGGTGGTAGGACGATGCATAGTGGGGGCGATGTCCATGATGGGAACGGCGGAGGCGATGGAGTAGTGGCGTTGTGGGGCGCGAGAGGCGGTCGACGGGGCAGCGAGGGCGGTAGGACGATGCATAGTGGGGGCGATGTCCATGATGGGAACGGCGGAGGCGATGGAGTAGTGGCGTTGTGGGGCGCGAGAGGCGGTCGACGGGGCAGCGAGGGCGGTAGAGCGGGGGCGATGGAGCGGTGGGTTAGGTGGGGGCGGCGAGGGAGCGCGGCTGCGCAAGTGGCGGCGGCGGCGGCGATGGAGCCGCCCACGCTTAGTAGGTAGCGGCGTCGCGGCGCCGAAGCGGCATCCGTGGCCAGGAAACCCGTTGAAAGCCATTCTGGTGTCGGGCGATGTCTCCGCGGCCGCGACACGGCCTTCGGCCCTGGACGGATGGATGCGCACTTAACCTTACGGTTCCTGCCCCGCGTGAGACATTGTTCATACGTGCCTGCGGTCGGCGGCCGTTGCGCCCCGACTATCATTCCGAACCAGCGCCTACGTGAGAGGGTACTCTTGTTTAGTAGAGCGGGGGACTAGAAAGGATGTCAACGGAGGAAGGAACAGGCGTGGGTGCGTGTTCAGGGGGCACATTGTGACCTTCCTAGAAGCAAGGTCACCACATCAAGAGTCTCGTATTTCGTTTCCTTTGGATGATTGGGTTGATGGTTGAGTCGATTCTAAAGGCACCACAATTGTATTATTCACTTCTCATCTTTATATTGTTTCTGTCAACAACAATATGATAAAGGTTACTATGTAGTATATGGTATTTAATTGCTTTCACTCTGTTCATCTCATTCAGTAAGATAGATATCATAGAATATGTACGACAGTTTTCGCAAACTATGCACACTAGCTACAGTAAACACGTTTTATTACTCAATACAATTGAGTCCGGTCTAGGGACCAACATTTTTGGTTCACAATATCAGAGGATGTCAAAATTAAATAGAATTTCTGCATAACGATTTATTTCATTAATGTAGAGTCCTAGAGATATAAATTAACAGCACAAACAATTATTTCAATTCTCAACTTTATTTGTCCTTAAAAAATCAGTTATTTTCAATAGTTTGATTCGTCCAGTTTTCTTTAGTAATTTCTCTAGATCCTTCTCCAGAGTTCGTGCTCTCTCCTTACTTGATTCTGCATTGTCTTCAGTGTGTAAGTATCGCAATGCAGTCTTCACACCCTTCAATGCCTCTTGCGTTGTTGGAACCATTCCACTCTCCGAAGGCCATTTTATTCACCTAATAATGTACGAGTTGCTTTCGGTAGCGGGATGGCGCAAGCTGCCAATGAAACTGATCTCTTTTCCGCGCGCCGCGGCGGATATCGCCAGGCTGTGACAGTCGCGTGCTTCCTGTCTTCTACTTACAGAACTCAACGCGCTTTGTCCCACGGGGTGTCAAATAACACCAAGCTAGAAACTGAATCAAGCAATCGCGCGTCACCGCCGCCCGTTGTAGCCAACACAGGTCATGACCTTTATTTCCGCAGTGAAAATGAGTGGCATGAGGTCAGTAAGGCCCCCATCCTGGTCCGCCACCTACACCTACGGGAGATTTCTTCGATTATGACCTTTGGGTGACGATATTTTTTCAAGCTGCCTAGGGTTGGAATTTATGGCACTGAGGCGATATTTTCTTTTCCAGGAGGGAATTAATTTCCAGAACGTATTTCCGTTCACTTTAGCCGAGGTTTAGATTCACAATAACCGAATCTTCTTATGCTTATTTGTAAATTGCAAAATACATCATATAATACTTAATAATAAATTTGTGTACATTAAAGTACATTAAATGTAAGTGAAACGGGACCAGTGACTTAAGTTGCCTGTAACAGAGGGTTCACTATATCCAAGTTCACCATAACCGGAGTCGACGGTACGTACTATCTTTTGTGAAAAATCTCTAAGAAAATTTCTGCCTGTCATTTCTCCAACAAAAATGATCTACTTTCTATTCAGAAGTTGACAACATTGAATGCTTGTACATTTAATGAGAAGCGATGATTTAGTTCACATTGATGTTGCTGGCAAAGCCTCTGCCAATTACCTGAAATGTTAAGCGTTATGATTCTGCAAGGAGAATGAGAAGACTTCTTACAATGTTTCCCAGGCCAGGCTCCCATCCTTCTATTCAGTGGTCAAGAGTCAAGACCTTCCTCGAAGATACGGCAGGCGGGGTGCTGACCGCATCTCCTCTTAGCGCGGATGAGTAATTAGTAACTCACCTCCGCAAAGCCAAGGCAATTGCTCTGAGATAACGTAACCTCCGTTGCAGGAAACCGATAGGAAGGAAATTCTCTTCAACCTGGTCTCGGGGTTATGCGAAATGGCGAACATAAAGAGGAACGATGATTGTATGTTCTCTGATAGGATATTCGTGACACGAGGGATTTTAGAAGTACAGAAAGTGTACAAATGTAGGCAAATAAAAGCTCATAAAGTTTTAAATATGTGTATTTAGTTAATTGATTTTAATTGTTATTGAATTCTTGTAAAGACTAATTCAAATCAACTACGTTTTTACTACTTTTTTCTCTACATTTAAACAGCGTTTTACGAAATTGGATATTTCTCCCGAACAATGAAGTTTCTTTATATTTTTACATCGAATTCATGCGAAAAACAGAGTACAAGTGATTTTTATTTTGTTTATGACGAGTGTTTTTCTTTACATCACGTAAAATTTCAAATATATTGCTAATTAATTTACAGTATTCAAAAACAAAAGGAATTCTTTTCGAAGTTCTCGGAATCCCACGAAAACTAGTGTCCGTTCTAGATCGTCCGATTAGAATTTAACGCCGTTACGTTATCACGATCGTGTATCAGAGAGATCGGTAAGTACAACATAGTTTACCGATAAAAAAATTCCTACCAATTCCTTCTCAGGGTCATGCGAAATGCCAAGCATAAAAAGTAATGCTACGACTACCGTATTTGCCGGTGTATAAGACGCACTCCTATTTCAAAGAAGAATTTCATTCTTTAATGTCAAATTTTATACTTGATTATATTTTTTTTTCACACTTCGCTGGGAGTCTTTGATATCTTTCTAGTACACCTGGAAAGAGCGTACCTTTTCATAAAACTCCTACAGCATGACGTTGACCCAAAGAAATGTTCAACATTCTTTCTTCTTGCAAATCTTTTAGCTTCTGGACTAATCAATTTTGTAGAAATACAAATGCCTATTTTTTACTGTACAAAAAATTAATTTTTGTAATGCTATATACTACATATTCAAACAGTTACAAAAATTCCCATCCGTTGTACAAGACGCATCCTGTTTTTTGACGAGTTACCGAAGAAAAGTGCGTCTTATACATGGGCAAATACGGCACTTCTTCCGTTTAGAATGAATGTCGTTCGTAACGCAACGTAGGGTACTACCAAAGATACGGGCGGCAACGGAGGGGCTGCCTAAACAGTGAATTAATCGGCCGACACGACGCGACGTTCCCTCGCGCGCACAAAAAGGGCGGAAAGGCCCTTCGTCCGCGCGCGCACTCGCGATCTTCGCCCTTCGGACAGACGCGGCTCGTCGCCCATCGCCCCTCGCCCCTCGCCGCTCGCCCGCGAGGGCGCAGGGAGGCCGCGTTTTTATTTCTAATGTGATAAATACGAGATCCTTACTGGCCTGGAAGTAATCCCGCGCTCGGAGCAAAAGAAGGGTCGCGGAAAAAACCCCGCCCGGATGGATGGACACTTGAAGGGAGGCTGCGGAGCGCGACCAGGCGGAGGGGCGGTTGAGTTGTTGAGTCGCCCCCGGCGCCCTGCGAAGCCCCGGGGAGCTGGTCGAAAGCGCCGTCGCCGGCGACGCCAACGCGCCCTGGCGCCCGCCGCTGGCGGCCCGAGGGGAGCGCCCCCATGGAGCGCGCCTGGCGGCGGGGACAGACATCCGGGGAGGTATTGACGGAAGTACACGTTCTGGGGGTGCCTGGTATCGAACTTGTTTTCCAAACCATTTGTCTGCATGTCAACAAAACTGGTACGTACAAACAGTTTTTACCAAAATGGATATTTCCCGATCTACATAGCTGATGTCGCAGCCCCTTGAATCTGTAGGGAATCTTGATTTTCCACAGCAAGGGTACGGGAGAGGAAGGATCTGACTACATCACGGCCTAAAAGGGCGTACCAACCTTTGACGGAAATTGATTGGGCGAAAGTGTGGCACGAGAAATACTACGAATATATTCTCTCCTGTTTGACCAAACAAAAACAAAAACAAAAAAACAAAAAAAAAAAAAAAAAAAAAAAACGTTATTCCTACATCTTTTCATAATATCATTTGAATTCTTGTTTTATTTTATAAGACAAGTTCTGATATTTGAACATAGATTTGTGCAAATTTACTGCAAAAAGACCTCATATTTCAGGAACGATTTTGAGAACGAGGAAACAAATATTTCTAGGAAAAGGAGAGGCTTCCAATGATTCATCCTCCTACCACGTTTTGTAAATATTAAACGCTAAACTTTGTGGAGAAGTAGAATATCTTGCCCATCACAGACACAGACCCCCCATATATATATATATATATATATATATATATATATATATATATAATTGGGTAAAGTTTCCCAATGTGGAATAATTGCTAATGTGAAATACCGAAATATCGGACCTGTATTGAGCTGACGTCTCAAAACAAAATTTGTGAATTACTCTGAAGATATATATTTTTGATACATACTCGTGCGTATATATTTTTTTAGTTCAAGCTCTTGAGTGAAGTAGCAGATCGTGCTTTCTTGTGAAGTAACAGAGCATCAACAAAAATATTGGAGCAGTAAATAAAAGAATTGTTACTCGTATGCCGTAAATATTAGAATAATTATCTAAATAGTATAAATTAGTTCTTGATCTAGGAAAATATCATAAATAATATAAATAACATTGATGTGAAATAGACATTGACCGCGAAATAGCTAGAAAGCAATATGATCACTACGTTCCTAATGTGGAATACGAGCGTGTTCAAATGTAGAATATTCCGCATTGCTGCTGTATGTAAAAAGTACATGGTCCTTTTGGCTGTAGGCTATATTCTAACATCTTAATGTTGACTATTCTATACCGTACTGTGGAGGTGTTTGGTCCAAGAGCTCAACTGATTAAGACGCAGTGTCAGAAGTGTAAGAACCGGCGTAAATAAATGTATTTTAGCGTATTTTTGCGTAAATAAACGTTGTTCTAGGAAAAGCTTTCACTATTCCAATTTAGGAACAGAGTACATTTCATGTGGAATACATGTAGACCTTTTTTAATTTAGAAATATTGTGAATTTGTAATGGATTTAAGTGAATAATATTAACCACACGTGTTTATAAATTACTAGTTTAAGTAATTACCTACCATGTCTTCAAATTTAAGCTTATTTGTGAAGCTATAGACGAAAATTTAAAAAGGATTCCACATTCGGACTCTTTAGTACTATATTGATGTTAATTCTTAACACATACTAGGTATTTTTATAGTTCTATGAATATAACTTTAACATTTAGTGCTCACGCACCTACAGCTGCTCTGCTAACGTGCTTCAAATGATGACACCGATAATTTTTAGAATTATATCTCTATGCCGTTGTAGCGTGCACAATTTCAGACCTGATGGTACTATCGTTTCAGTGACATTAAATGCAATGTGTGGAATTCTGGAATAGTCTGTAATCTTGAATACGCAAGTTGGACAATTATCTAATATACCAAATCTCTGCAAGAAAAAATAATTTGTCTTTCATTTTCATCTACTCTTCGTGAATGTTTGCTCATGTAATGCGAAAATGCGCTATTCAAAAGCGCTTGCGTACCAGGAAAATCATGCAGGAAAATTACATACGAAACAGCACGAGCATACGGTTTGTCGAGCTGCTCCTTATTGCATGAGACCATAAAACCTGTGTCGGCAAGAAAACACGATAAGCAAACAATGCATCCAGTTTACAGGCGGCGGGGGTGGGAGAACGCAGGCCATCAGTGGGCGATAAGGCCACTGATTCGTGCACCGCGCATCTACATGCGAGGAAGTGACTCACGCCCTAACGGTCGTATTGCAGTGTCACCAACGATTGGGGGCTCTTCACCTCGGTTGCGAGGAAAGTGGCAGTGCAGAGCAAATTCATAAATAGACCGAGAATATTTAGGTAAAAACCTATTTTTTCTGGGTACCTTATGTTAAATGATATTCTATATATACATTTTAGGATTATTTGAACTAAAACCCGTCATTTTTATAGCGCCTATTTTACCTTTAAAAACCTAAAATGAGACTAATTTGACTAATTTATTTTGACGGTGCCTTTCATAGAGAATGAAGTATACACCTATTACTTCTGTTTACGGGTGATCGTTCTCGGCGTATAAACTGATATTGCCCAATAAAAGACATTCATTTTCTCTTGAAAACTTCGAGAAAGTATTAGTTATTTATTGTGAGGCGAACTACGGTATGAATAATTCTAACTAGAGGAGAAATAATTAAATTTGTTCATAAATTGTATTATCGCAAAATATACAATACTGGTTCTATATCTTTGATCCCGGTGAATAAGCTGATAAATCCTATAAAGCCAAAGGTATAATATTGATTTATGTTTTTATCTTTGAGAAATATTTATAATAAATTGTAAAAATGTGTGTTTTTTTGTATGTTTCCTGTTTTATTTGTCCATATTCTACCATTTAAAAAGCCTAACTGAGATGGTGAAAGAATCTATTTTAGGCACCTAAAACGCATATTTTAAAATCTAAAAATCCGCTGTCTATTCGTAAACGTCAAATAGGTTATTCCGAAATAAACTATATTGCTCTGAAGATGAAAGTAGACTTTTCATAAACTCTTGTTTTTTCATTCACAACATAAGCTTTTGTTGCTTTCTTTCACCTCACTGGAAATAAACTAGTAAGTTGTGAAAACTACATTATTCAAGAGTTTCGTAATTTGCAGCCTGGATGGCCGAGGGGGCTAAACACCTCAAAGCCTTGATCCGAAGAAATACATACGTATTTTATTCCTTTCTGCATAAAAGAAACAATTGCTTCATAACTACCGTGTATTTAAATTTAATGCGGATGTCGTTTACAAGATAGTTATTCTTGCAAGTTCTAATGAAGTGTAATCACAATTTTAAACAAGAATTGTAAGTATTCTAATGCATTCTCGGTGTCTGAGATCTGCTGTGAAAGTTGGAATATTACATATAATTAAGATTTAAAATGAGTTCAGAGAACATAACACTATATTTCGTATTTTGAAGATATGTTTCAACGGAGAGTACTCTGATACAGTCCGTAGAAACACATGCCACGTATGTAAAGATATATTCTGGGATCAGATTATATATTACAATCCAACATTATATTCCATATGTTAAAAATGTGCTGTAAGCAACCAATTAAATTTATGTGAATTCTTAGAATATGGAATTTGCATAAATGTATGAAGATTTTCTGCCAAAATGTTGAAAGGTTATTTTACAGAGGTTTTTAAGTCAGAAGTATTTAAATTGTCAAGAAAATTATCAACAGAACAGCAAAGGTGTATGGAAAGTTGTGTATAGAATGTTTCATTCATATGAGATGAATGAAAGGCCAACGGGAACTTTGATGAGTATAAGAACAAGATCTATTTAGTTTAATTGAAAAATTGTTACAGACTTTTTTGTCTTCACTACTACATTTAAGATTTTCACAATATTGTTAAAATGTATCCAACTTCCTGAAACAAATTCTCTTACACAATCATTTCAGGCAATAACTCTTGAATGTGTGGTATGTACCGTTCCACTCGAGGGATAGTTTTTTGCTCTGTAGTCGAGTTTTTCTTTCTTCTAATGTCCGAATAATGCTTGTCTTGCGCACACACCCTTTGTACTCGTAGTAATTACGTGTTTTTTCTCATATCTATTTTAAATGTCCCGTAGTCTAAAATTTCCGAGTGTCTAGATCGATATTACTGTAGTAGCACGTATAAAGGTGCCTTTCGAAGTCGCTATATGGAGTGGTGGCGATTATGTCATGCTCTGAGAAAATTACCCGTAAGTTACAAAAAGAACAAGAACTTGCAACCAACCGCCGCCATAAAAAGTTCGACACGGTGCCGATCCATAAGCTGGAAAATGTCAGGCCACGAGAAGGGTCTCGCCGGCTGTCAAAGTCACGATTCGGAAAAAAGCAACGAAAAGGAGTCGTCGTTGGACGGTCCAGTGATATCAGGCGCAGAGAAAGGAGAAAAAGAGAGATCTTGGGCGATTTCAGTTGCCCTCACCTTGCGGGTGGTTACGTAGTCCTTAGTACGTGCCAACCCCTGGCGGCGGGTCGTGATGGCTGTTTCGAAGCGCCACGTAAGCTTTCAGTTTTCGATTTCGGAATATCGTGAGTTCTACGCTAGAGGGAAGATCGCGCGTTTTTTTTTGCTTTGGTCACTAGATTCTGGTGAAACCTTGGTTGACGGTATTTTCTAAAGGAGGCCGAAGCTTTCGTAAGAAAACGTGCGAGATGGATGAACTTTGTCTTCGTATCCAATGCCAGATGAAACTTGGCACTAGGACGTCGATATTTAAAAGACGATTCTTGAAAGGGACTGAAACTCCTTGAGATACGTCATTCTTTCTGGAACGAATGCCAATTGCAAATGTATCTGTACCATTGACAGAAATTATATCTCGTAAAATAATGGTATGTTACTTAAAGAATGTATTTATGAATTATATAGAATTCATAATTGTACTTTTCACTTCAGTAGATCTTGCGCTTTAGATAACTTAATCATGCTGTCTTATTTTTGATGCTATTTTTGTAACTTCACATTTTTTGTTCTAATATTGAACGTACATACATGTACATTTAAGATTTTTTTTGTCTTTTTTTCACTTGTAAACTGAGAAAGAACCTTTCTGACCCGTGAAAATTATCTGCAAATGATTTAGAAATCAAATTCTGTCCCCCACAAGATCAGTAATGTTTTGAGCTATATATCCGCGGAAGTTACTCATTTTTAACAAGAAATTGTATACTACATACGTTTTATTTGGAGAAATTATTTCTTCCTGCTACAACTTTTTATAACGAAAATTTTCGCATTTTTTCAGAGAGTAAAGAACAATGTTTACCCGTAATCATCTGATTCCAAATGATAATATAGAGGAATCAAATATTTTACCTGAGATTTCTTATGTGAATTTGATGTAATCGTGACAATAGTGTTTTTACGACACCCAAGCATATTTGAATTCTCTCGCGTTCAGTGGTTTCTCAACAAGTAACGGGGAGTTCAGAATAATAGGCTCATATTGTGGTGCAATGCATAATTAGTTTCCCAAATTGCCTCAAGAGTTTTGTAGCGGAATAGTTTTGTGTCCTACACCTTTCTCTCTTCTGGACAACCAATGGAAAGAAACTCGCATACTGCAACCATTGTACGAGGTTATTCGTTCCCGCGCAAAATCCAAATCGTCTACGCTGGTTCATATTAGTTATTTGTGATACGAGAGGTGAAAGTAACATTTTATTTTGCGAGTAAGAAATATGGCGACAAGAGGCCGATAAACACAATCCTACGAGCAGAACTTTTACCAAGTGTGCTTTAAATTAATTGTACTCATCCTTACTGACTTTCGTTGAATTTTAATTCAAGAATACAAATCCGTTAATGATACATTAAGGGCAGCAGGAGACGATGCGGTCAGACGAAAGTATTTTGTTTTCTTTGTTGCATTCACAGATTTATCCGAACACTTGAGCATCGTCTCACTTTAAGCACTAGTGCTAAAAATTAGAACTTTTGGCACGCTATACGTGCCCTGAATGAACCGCTTTTGTAATGTGTGTAAAAAAAACAATTTGCAGATGCTTATTCACGTCTTTTTAACATTTGCGTATCTCCTTCATTCTTAATAGATCTGACGCATGTCTTCAGTAATATACCCTGTAATTAAAATTCCTTTAATTCTTTTTAAATATTTTTTCATGGCGACTGAAAGGTTTATATTTAATGAGTAGAAGCTTCCCTGTCTCTCTCTTCTTATTCCGAGTCCTGAGATTATGTGATGATTAAGAAGTTTTACACCTATATATCTTGGAACTGTTTTAGTGTAGAACCCTCTTAATAATTTACTTTGCTTTTCTCCTGCACTTAACCTTATCTATATCACTCCTCTGACGCTGACTCCATCAGTCTGAGAGAACATGTTTTTTCAGTCATTGACCTTTCAGCCGAGACAATGGTTTTACAAAAATTCTACGAAATCTTAATGTTGAGCTAGTACAATCTAGTAAATTATTTTTAGAATTTGTAATAATTATCTCTGATTGTCAGTAAAAATAACATTTGGCATTTTATCAACTTCTGCATTAAATGGTCTTATTATTATTTTATCCTTAAAATCCGTATTTTAACACATGAGTGATTATTTTCCGGGTACTCATATGCCGACGTTCACAGGAATTGAGAATAGCGCAGAAGCTACTATAGTAGTATAGTAGTATAACAGCTAGTAGGCTATACTGTAGTAGCTACAATAGTACTAGCTATAAGTTGGAATAAGTATTGGAATCGCCTCAACTATATGTTTCGTGTTCTTTTGAGCTGTAACTGTACACACACGTCAGGATTAAGGTCCATTAGCGCTGCACCAAAGATAGTAATGATTGGTGCAGGTGACAAGGAGATAAAATACAATAAGAATGATAAGTTGCAATTTTGTACCCGAAAAAATGGATGGCTGGATGGTTGGAAGTTATGTGTCAGGCATAACTCCGTCAAATTAGAAGCATTTGAGTTGAAACTCGGTAAATACGTAAGTACGATCTAGTTGGGCTGTTCCGGAGATAATTAATATATTTTCATTTGGGGGAGGGTACTTTGCAACACACACCCGTGAAAGTTTTACAATTTTCTGTAAAACGACTCGAAATTTTTTCTTTATTTTTTTCCTCGAATAGAAGGAAAAGAATTTACACGAATGGTATGTTTTCGATTTTCGTTCAAAGTTTCGAAGTGCTGCGCATTCCCAATTATTATGTGTTTCCGTTTGTTTGTTATATGTCACAACTGAGTACGTATGATTTTGTTCAGTGTTAACTAGTCTACTAATATTGTAGAGAGTTTTTTTGTTATTATTACGAATAAATGCCCTCTTTTCTTTTCAATTTGAGAGCGTTTTGATTTAATATTTTAATGACTTACCAAATTCAAATCTATGGTGTACGATGCCATTGTATCATCGACTCTGACAAATGTTAAATGGATATTTTTATTTCCACCCATTAAGGTAACTTATTAATGGAAAAGTAAAATCTATCTCAGTACTAGTTTTATTGGAGCGATAAATCATTTTTTTCTCTTTTTTCTATTCTTATCATTATGCTTTTAACTTACGGATTTTTCGTTTCTTATTCGTAAGCCTCACTACTACTAAGACTCATTTACACTCGGCTAGTTCAACGGTTTCTTCAACTTCCATATCAGTAATTTCTCTGCCTTCGCTTTTCTATTTTCTCCCAGCAAACGTGATTACCTCTAGCAAGTTTTTTCTTAGCTGACGAGATTTAGTGCATGGAGTTGTTCCTAAAAGATAATGGACTGAGAAAGTGTCTCACATAATAATCGTATTTTAATAATGGCTAAGATACTAGTTAGTGAATGCTACAATTAGCGTGCAATTAGCATTGGGTTATTTGAGACATGCAATAGTTATCACGACTGAAGGGCTCGGTAGAACAAGAGACTTGCTCACTTTGATCTGGTTCTGAGATATTGAAGATCTTATTAGAACTTTAATAATACAACTCAATACTTTTTAAACTCAGTACACTAGCTTGTAAGTCATACTGGATTTAAATAACGTAACACTCAAAGAATTATGTTTGAAGTTTTATTGAATGCTAATACCTCAATTTCACAAAAAAATTGTGATAGCCCCTTGTTCTAATGAGCCCTTCAATTGATTATTATTTGTAGTTAAATTGATATTAAATTATTTCAATTTTGCGACGCGATTATTTACAAGTTATGTTTGGATAAGAGAATTTGATGAAAGTGGGAAAATAAATTAAATAAATTGAATTAGAAGCATTTAAGCTGAAACTTGGTAAATAGTGTCGACTCCGATTATAGTGAACTTGGATATAGTGAACTCTCGGTTATAGTGAACTTTAAGTCTCGGGTTGCGTTTCACTTACATTACAAGCATAACAAGATTCGGTTATAGTGAACTCTGAACTTCGGCTATGGTGAACGTAAAAAATACTACAAAGTCCTGGAAATTAATTCCTTCCCGGAAAAAATATATCGCCTCAGTGCAACAAATTTCAACACAATCAGCTTGGAAAAAATATCGTCGGCCAAAGGTCATCATCGAAGAAGTCTTCCCTGAAGTGGAGATAGCGGACACGTAATAGGGAGTTTACTGATGAGAGATGCAGGCGATACAAATGAAGGTAGTGTTTTAACAGAGAAAGTGACATTGAAGGAGAAGAAAGAGACATAAGTATTACGATACTTATAGACAGTGCACAATGCAGATCAAGAAACGAGAGAGCCCCAACTCTAGAGAAAGATCTAGAAAAATTACTAATGAAAAATGTACGCAGCAAACGATTGAAAATAATTTATTTTTGAAGGTAAAATAGATATTGAAATTTTCATTTCATGTTGTTAGCGTATTTTGCGGTATCTCTATGTGAATAAAATGTATCATTATGGAGAAAATTTATTTAATTTTGACATCTCCGGATATAGCGAACGTCTGAAATAGTGTACCAAAAATGTTAGTCCCCAGAATTGATTGATTGATTTTTTTCGTGTTTCCGGGCGCGTCAACTGCTTTGGTCATTAGTCCCGTTAGTGTAGTGCATGTTTTTTTCTCGGGAGATGGCGGTGATCTTCCCCTGCTGGATGGCGAGATCCGGCGCTGACCTACCGTCGGCTAGTGGGGTTTCCCCCTAACCAGGACTCTCCCACCAGCGGGGCACCGTCCCAGCCAGGACAAGCTCTAAGCTCCCGACCGGTCTCCCGGAATATGTGGCAGTGTAGTGCATGTTAGTGTAAGTGTGTGTGTAAGGGGAGAGGATAGGACAAGGAAGAGGAAAGACAGATCGCGCGTGGTCCGTGGCCCGTTTGTTAGGGTACTGCTCCGGCATTCGCCTGGTGTTGATCGGAGGAACCACAGAAAACTACTGATCAGAGCAGCAGGCCGCTAGAATTCTTCTACAGACAGCGACTGAATTCAACCTAGCTGAAAAGGTAGTGTCGAAAATCCTACCGCCGTCAGGACTCGAACCTAGGACCTTCCGGTCAGAGGCGCTGCAGTGACATCAGTTGATGCAGTGAGCTACCGCTCCCGGTTTAGTCCCCAGAAGTTCGCTATAAAAGGAGTCGAGTGTACGTAGGAAAAACGGCCAAGTTGTGCCGTTCCGGAGATCATGAAGATAATTTAATCAAATCGCAGTCACATGTCGTCTCTTGAGGCCCTCTTTTGAATTCCGCGAGCGTTGTTCCAACTGGCTGCCGTATCGGAGGAGGCGGGAGGTGGCGGCCGTGACTCGCTGCGTCGAGGGCGGCGCTCGTGACGCGGCGTTCGTCGGCCCTTCACGTGCCGGGGACGCTGCTCGGCGCCCCGCACGCAGACCAGACGCCGTTAGCCGCTCGCCCGCCGCCGCCACCGCGAGGACGACCGCCCTGGGGGGCGGCGATAAGAGCGCGTGACGCACGGCGCGGGAACGCGCCACCCGCGCCCACACACGCCCGCTCACCCCCCGCACTCGCCACCTCCCCTCGCCTGCCTCCGCACCGGGAGAGGTGGCTCAGTGCGTCTACTGATGTCACTGCACTGCCTCTGGCCGGGAAGTCCTAGCACTCCCGACAGCGACAGGATTTTCGACTCTAGCTTCTCAACTAGATCGGATTCAGTCGCTGTCTGGATGAGAATTCTAGTGTGCGGCTGCTCTCATCGGTAGTTTTCCGTGGTGTCTCCGATCAACACCGGGCGAATGCTGGAGCAGTGCCCTAACAAACGGACCACGCACCGCGCGCTACCTTTCCTACCTCTTCCTTGTCCTATCCTCACCCCTTACACACACACTAACATGCACAACACTACCACACATGCCGCGGGACCGGTCGGGAGCTTAGAACGTGTCCCGACTGGGCTGGTGTCCCGCTGGTGGGAGATACCTGGTTGAGGAAAACCCTGCTAACCAACGGAAGGTCGGCGCTGGATCTCGCCATCCAGCAGGGTAAGATAGCAGCCACCTCCCGAGCAAAAACACGCACTAAACATACGGGAATAATGACCAAAGTAGTTCAGGCGCCCGCCATCACTAGCAATCAATCAACCATCAAAACTGGGGACAAAGCTAGAGGGTGCTACTATAGGAGTAATGTCACCGGATACAGGCCCGCTACTTTCACATACTCCACTCGCGCATAAAAATTGGCTAATTTGTGAGAAATATGAAAACCCGGAAGGTATATAATTCGATCGTGACAACGTGTGACGTATTTCTGCCTGATATATATCACGAAATACAAGTATCAGTAAGTATTACGTCTGAATCGCGTGATAAAGCTGGATGAAGTAAGAAGTGTCTACGAAATTTCTTCAAGTTCTTTATGAAGTTGCGCCCGAAATTAGTTTAAAGTTTTATCTGAAGTTTGGTCTGGAGTTAAAATTTTCACAAGAAGATGGTTCGATTCCTGATTTGCAGTAAGCAATTTTTTGTTTAATAATTACTTTCAACGCACGTTTTAAATAACATTGGTAGCAGCTCGTATTTTAGTTCGTGTAAGAAGGTGATTCTGAAGAGCGGGCCACTGTAATGATCTCCAGCACGTTATGTGGGAGCTATAAGGTCCTGCTCCCCTTCTCCTCCCTCCGACTCTACACTCCCATTGTTACTGCCGCTTTTCATGGGAGATGACGTCCTGTTCGGTCTATTTCGCGTACATTTGCTGTTTGACTTCTGTACATGCATTGCTTTTTGCTCGCGGGTTTGCTGCCCTTTCCATGCTGCTTTTTGCTTATGCTACCACCTCCGCGCTCGCCACTCTGTCGACAACGTTTCTTGCCTGGGCGAGCGCCTCCCATTCCATTCTGCCGTGTCTTCAACCACAATCATCTTGCTTTCCTTTCTGAACTGCTGAAGACTTGCGACGTCCTTTTGTCTTCTTTATAACCACTGCTGTTCCCGCGGTCGTCCATTGGAAATACGTCACAGATACCTACTGCGGACATTCTTCACCTTCATCGAGTACTTCTTACGAAGTCATTCTTTTCCATTCAAAACCTTTCACGTCCACCGCCTTTGGTACAGTGGCGGATCCGACAATTTTTTATAATTTACTCAAAACAATTTCTGCTTACGGATCGCATCACGTCCAAAGAAGTATTCCCACTATGAGTAAATTCTTTTTTAGAATTTCAAGGGTGAAGGAGGGGATCTGAACTGAAAATACTCACCTCACTGAAGTACTTTCTGGACCGCCAATGCTTTGCTATCTCTCCCTCTCTTCTGAAGCGTACCTGATTGTAGCGGGTTACTGCAGTCAGTTGTTTCCTTATAGTAACGGGGTCTCATGTTTAAAGACCGCAGGGTATCATAGCCAGTTTTCTTCTCCTAGAAACGGGGATTGTTATAGAAGACGTTGAATAAACAAGCATAATGTTTTCGAAGTCACGGAGAGCTTCTCAAGCTCGGAAGCTTCTCAGTTCCACGGGAATATAGGTTTATTCAAATGTATGCATGTTATGCTAGGAACATTAGTAGTTACAACTTCTAAGTGTTTAAGAAGTTGTAAGTAGTGAATAGCAGACAGAAGTTTGGAAATTAAATTATTTATTTTGTAGTTGAGAAAGTCCATTATTTTTCAAAGAAGAAGCGATCGATGAAAATGTAATTGTGACGCTCTGACTATT
Source organism: Teleogryllus occipitalis (assembly GCA_011170035.1). Classification (NCBI taxonomy): domain Eukaryota; kingdom Metazoa; phylum Arthropoda; class Insecta; order Orthoptera; family Gryllidae; genus Teleogryllus; species Teleogryllus occipitalis. The sequence goes on from BLKR01000446.1 coordinate 165,312, forward strand.
ACTTTCCACCAACTCGCATTGCCCGCCCGGTCGCCAACGCATACGCTGTGTTTGCCCTGCAGACGCCTGGGCGCCCACACAGCCATCTTCAACCCCCCTCCGTGAGGGCGGGGCGCCAGAAATTATTTTATCGGGAAACAATTTTCAAAATTCAAGGAAACACATTAAATAAATACATGGCATAACTGATGTATACAAACTCTCAATTGGTATATAATTTTAATTTATAGTTTGAAAATAAAAGGTGTGTCCAAATGAAAAGGAGACCGTAGCCGTAGCAGCGTTGTATCAACTCCCCTAAGTGAACGTGGTAACCGATATATCGCGCGATGGTTTTCCTCTGTTGCACAGGCGGAGAGAAGGCCGTCCGCAGCGATAGCCTCAGTTCGGTCGCGTTGTTTCCGCAGTGATGGATGCCTCCAGAGCAGCTCAAAGTGCAAGGATACAACTTCTTCGTGCAGAAAGGCAGCATGCGTTCCAAATTAATCGCAGTATGCACGAGCTGTAGGGTGAGCGGTATCTCGCATTGCGGTGGTGTCAGCGTTTTGCGGCGGGAAGCGTCAACATCAAGGACTTGCCACGTCCGGGGCTGGCGCACGGAGTGACCAACAGTGCCACGGTGGTGCAAACGGGTGTTTATTTGACATATACGTTGCGATATGCGAAGCAAGGAACGGAGTTGGTAGTGAAAATTGTGAGGTGAGAATGTGATGAAACATGGAGTCTCTTCGTCGACCCTGCCTCCAAACGGATGGCCTTGGAGTGGGGACATCCCGACTCCCCGCGTCCAAAAAAAGGCTCACTCTTCCCAAAAGGCCGGAAATTGATGCTCATTTTCTTTTTCGACTACGAAGGACCTCTCCTCGATTGTCTAACATAGGGAGCAACAGTAAACGTTGAGCAGTTGAGAAATTCGGTGCTGAGGCTCAAAGAGACCATCAAGAACAATCGCAGGGGCAAGCTCTCGAATGAGAGAGTGCTGCTCCAGGACAGCGCTAGATGTGTCGAAGAAGATTCTCGCATCCCTTGCGAAGTTTGAGTGTGAGATCCTGCAACGTCCTTGTTTTCAGCCCCGATATCTCCCCATGCGACTCCCAGATCCTCAGCCGCTTAAAAACTTTATTGTAATGTCAGAGACTCACCTCCTCCCACCTTCCTTCCAGTTTTTACAAGGAAAACATCCACTTACTTCCTACGCGCGGCGATAAGTGTATCAATATAAATGGTGATTATTTATAGGTGGACTGTTCCAAATCAAATGAAATTCGCATGTTGGCATTAATTTTTTTTCATATCACTATAGTCTCCTTTCCATTTGGGCACACCTTATAAAATATAGTCATAAATAAAATATAAGCACACAATGGAAATGAAACACGTTGACAACGATTAAAACATTCCGTTTTCATTCATTAATGGATTAGTGATTCCTGGCGCGTCAAATGCGTCTTCCGCCGTAGATGATAAGATCCGGTGCCGACCTACCGCCGGCTAACGGGATTTCCTCCCAACCAGGTATTTCCGACCAGCGTGAGAACGCCCCAGCCGAGACAAGCTCTAAGCACCCGACCGGTCTCCCGGCATAGGCGTTAATGTAGTGTGTGTGTGTGTGTATGTGTGTGTGTGTGTGTTTGTAAGGTGACAGGGTGGCGAACAAATCATACTACCAGTGATATATTAGTTGGCCTACGAAAGCGTTCAAAGACTTGGTCGTCTCGGTAGCTCAGTGGTTAGAATAATTTGGCGTCAACAAGGAGACCCGGGTACATGCCCCAGTTGCTGTGTCAATTCTTTGAAGTTTATATATTTAATTTTATTTTAAATTCACAAGCATATGCTAAACCTTAGGGAGAGTAATAAATATGTGTGAATTCTTTGTAAGAACAGTTCGTCCACCACCATTGTTGTTATTGTCCCCTCCATTTTAGTATTCATTATGTTAACTCTTCATGTACTACCCTAAAATGCACCTCAATCTGTATTCTCATTCCTTTTCTTTTATTTTTAATTTCGTTTAATTATTTATAAACCCCAATATAGCTGGATCGTTGAACAAATGCTGCATCAAATGCTTTAAACTATATTGTAGAGGTGCCGACTTCGAACTCTATGGGGATTTTTCAGAATGTTCTTCCGACAGCAATATTACCATCAGAGTTGTCTGATTTTTTAATGATACATGAGGAGGAGCATGTAAATAGAGTACAATCACACTTCACTCCGCTAAAACTCCGATGAGAGCCACAAAGGTTAAATTAATTTGATATTTTTCTTCTTCTTTCGTAAGTATAAAGCGAATTACAGTTACAAAATGGAACTGTGATACTTTTTTCACTTATTTTTAGACAACAGTGGCAGGGAAATCGTTAAGGTCGTCTCTGTCTCCTCCACTTTCGTCATTGCACCCAATTCTAAAATCGTCCTCACCTCTCTATTGCCTCAAGTCCTTCGTTTCTTTTGCAGGTTATTACTCTTCCACGTCTCTGCTACCGCCACCATAACATTTTCCGCTATCTTTGCCTTTGAAAGGATCACCTTCGCAAACTCCTATGCTGCCTCAAACGCCAGACCTAAATCACCACCATCATGCTCCCACCACTATCGCCCTGCCATCAAAATCGATGTTTCTGCCTCCCCCTCAACCTCTTTCTCTAACTTCTCAACGTCACCCCTACAGTCTCCTTCTCCTCCATCCCTTTCTCTGCCTGTATCCCCGCTTCAGCCTCCGACTTCGTCATCGCACTCGCCAACTCCCCCACCTTCTCCTTCATCCCTTCAACAGCACTGTCACCCCCATCGCCCTGTCGTCAAAATCGATCATCAAACCTCCCCAAAAACCGATGTCATCAAACCTCCCCCTCAACCTCTTTCTCTAACTCACCCCTACATTCTCCTTTTCCTCCACCTCCTACGCCTCTGTCCCTTTCTCTGTCGCTATCCCGCTTCATTCCCCGATCCCTGCCATCTCCCCCTCCCCCCACTCCCATCAGCAGCGCGGGGTCGCAGTGACTGGCGTCGTCACTGTGGCGAGGGAGGGCCTGAGCGCTGTCCACTCCGCTCCCCCATCGCCCCCCCTTGTCCCCCCCCCACGCCACCCGCTCCGCGATTGTCCTCGCCGCCACGAGCGGAGTCGGTCATGAGTCAGCCTAACAGCAATATTTCTATCACGTTATGCGCTCCGTCTCCTCTAACATCATTAGGCTCCGGATTTATATGCTAATGCGTGTTCTACCCATGTATGCAATTCACACTTAACACGGCTGTATTCGTTTGCTTGTTATAAAAACATAGACTTATTTCTTATTTTTATTACGTTCAAGGTATTCTTAGAATAGAGTTTTGTAGGCGGTCCACGTCAAGGAATATTCATAACAACAGTGTGACGGTAAGTCACGCTTCTTCCTGTAAATGAAAACGTGTTTTCTTCATTGTTTCATTTTCTTTTTGAAAACGCTAAATACTAAATTAGCTAATGATATTGTAACTCTTATTTTGATTGATATATTATTGATAATTGTGATTAAAATATTTTATAAAGTAATGTGTAATTTTGGAAATGTCCACCACTTAATAGTAATTATTTACACTACATTTATTTTTATTTAAAAACTGATACTGGATTCGGGAAGGAGAATCTTAGACTGCCCCGAAACTGTCAAATTTCCCATCGAGATCATTGGGGGTCAGAAAATTCTTAAACAATTTATTAGGTGTAGCAAACTTACGGAATTCTAAGATTGTTGCATTGTAGCTATGTTGTTACTAGGGGTCGTATTTTGATGACCTAAAACATTGCCAAAAATGATCCATAAAATGCTATTAAAATGTTTTTAAAATGCCCTAAAAGAAAAAAAGACGTAAAAATGCGATCAAAACCAGTTCGGATGAACAACGCAAGCTGTATACGATACTGATGTAATTTAGGCTTCTTCTATTCATTCAAGTACACTCAGCTTGCAAACTTTAGGTTTGGACTATTCTTTGGCCGAAACGACAATAGCACTGAATGACATCACAAGAACTTTAAATTATATACAACAGCTAACATTACAATTTCTGGGCGAAGAAATCCAATAGGCTACTCAGGAAATCTGCGGAGAACATTTGTTGCATCTCGTACATATTATTTGAGGTAAGTATCATTAAAATAATTTTAAAATCGTTGAAATCAGCGAAAGTGCAATAAAATAGACGGAAAAGGGTAAAAAACTACTTATTAATCAAAATCGACGAGCAATGCAAAAAATGATAAAACTGGCCATTTCCTTTTGTCATACCATACAATTACTTTATATACTAAACGGCATTGTTCTAAAGTGAGAAGAAAAAAATGACATTTCATTAAAATCCGCCCCTGATTATCACGATTCTTATGAAAACTCGTGATGAATTTTGAATACACAATGCACAATATTTCGTTTGTTATACACCGTAGAAAACTGATGAGAACTCAGTACATGGATATAATTGTCCAATTGAATGTTCTTGCGAATATCATCATTGATACCTAAAAGGAACTGATTGTTTCCTCTTTTAACATTTCAGAATGCTCTGCAACATGTCAATAATTATGTTTGATCTGCCTCCATAATCATTGATCCAAACGATCGCACCGAAATGGAAGTGAAGTTTGCGTTTTAATATCTTCAGTTTCTTATAACGAACTTGATAGAGAACATTTCAAAAATGTACACGGTCATACACTATCCATGTAATTAGAATAAATATTTTGAAAAGAAATAGCAAACAGATTCATAGTTATTTCTGAATTTAGCTGCTGTACAGCATGAGGGCTCCATCATATATTTTCTAGAAATTCATGTATATTCGTAGCAATATAACAACAGGGATTGAAATACAAATATTTTTATTACAAATAAAACACATTGCTTGTCGGAAAAACGTAAATGAGTAGCTTCAATCTACTTCAGAATGATATTTCGAATTTCATTCTTTTCCATTTGTTACCAACATTTTAACAGCAGAGTGTGTGACTGGTCTGTTCCGACCACACCGTTTTTTTCGATTAGTGTGTTTTGGCTAGTCTCTTTCGGTCAGTCTGTTACGGCCAGTCCGTTTCGCTCAGTCTCTTTCGGCCAGTCTGTTTCGGCCAGTCCGTTTCGGCCAGCTTGTTTTGGTCAGTGCGTTTCGGCCAGTCCGTTTCGGCCAGTCTGTCACGGCCAGTTCTTTTCGGTCAGTGTGTTACAGCCAGTCCGTTTCGGCCAGTCCGTTTCGTGCAGTCCGTTTCGTCCAGTTCGTTTCGGCCAGTCTGTCACGGCCAGTTCTTTTCGGTCAGTGTGTTACAGCCAGTCCGTTTCGGCCAGTCCGTTTCGTGCAGTCCGTTTCGTCCAGTCCGTTTCGGCCAGTCCGTTTCGGCCAGTTCGTTTCGGCCAGTCCGTTTCGGTCAGTCTCTTTCGGCCAGTCCGTTTCGGCCAGTCCGTTTCGGCCAGTCCGTTTCGGCCAGTCCGTTTCGGCCAGTCCGTTTCGGTCAGTTCGTTTCGGCCAGTCCGCTTCGGCCAATTTGTTGCGGGCAGTCTGTCTGTGTCGGCCGCGCTGTTGCGGGCGTTCCATTTCGCCCAATTGCGGCTGGGCTGGGAGGCCGCGCGGTAGCGGCGGCGGCGCGTGTGTGGGCAGGACGGCGCCCCGGCGGCGGTGGGCGCGCCGGCCAGACGGAGCGGATTAAACGCTTTATTGACCGTGGGCTTCTTTACGACCCAAGGCCTGCGAGGTGGACCCACCGGTTCATATTGGCAGCGCGGACAATTCACGCCCATGGGGAGGGCGTTGCGCCACCAGCAACGGCATGGGTGTCCTATGGAGATTTGCATGCCAATAATTGCCTGGAGGACTGCTGAATATTCTTTCTACTCGCTCCTACACTTATCAGTTTCTGCATCTCTAACATTTCCTGTTTCTTTCGTTTCTTAATTTATTGATGTGTTTCCTCGGGCTCTGCTTCGTCAGTGGTTGAATAACTATCTTTAAAACAAGGTCTATGGTGCTTGCTAGTTTGAAAACAATAACGTGAGCGAAGGAATTATCATTTCTGATTCATAAATGTAAATATTCGCATAACATGCAGGTGTTGTCCTGAAGGTCTTGAATTTCTATTAGTGTGGAGATCATAACCACTTACAAGGGTAGGTAATGGCCGTATTTAAAATGTTTGAGCAAAATTAGGCAAATTTGATTCAATGCTATTTATTTTTTATCTTAATTTTTTATATTATTTCACAAAAGAATTGTTGACATTAAAATCTCCTAAAAAAAGGTTTTGAAACGTTATCAGTAGTCTCATATATTTAATAGACTTCCTGTAACAAATAACAAAACTTAATATTCGCATTCTTGCGATAGTGTATAAGCCAGGTATTGATAGATTGTAGGCCAGGTTTTTGATTGGTAAAATGTAGTTCGCTGGACCGTATATACCGTCTGCGTAGAAAGAGTGACCTCCGGTTGCCGCACTAATCACGTTTGGTTCAAGAGCATTGTCCCGTAAATTGTTCTGTGTGAAGATAATTGACAAACGAAGCAATAGACAAGCCGTGGTCGGCCGGTCGTCACGTACGGACGCACGAGAGCCGTCGAAATGGAGCGCTTGGGGGGCAAGAATACAAAGCCTTGGCGTTCGGAACAGACCTGAGTTAACGCCCCTTCCATCCAATCACCGGCGCGCCTCGGTTCATTATCCCGGCGGGCGGGAGGGCGCGTTGACAGCTCGGCTATTGCGACGGCGCGGCGCGGCGCGGCGCGGTGCGGCGGCGCCACCTGGTGATGAGTTGTTAATTGGGAAGTGTAAACAACGCGGCGGTCGTGGCACTGGCTGATGCAGGCGGTGGAGGGGATTGCGATTTCAGACACGAATTTGACGACTTGACGACTCAGCCTCATGGATGAAAGAGCCTTTCTTCTTTCGAGTGTAATTCTAAAATGAAAAGTCTGTTTTTAGTCAACCAATGGCATGAAACATTTCGAGTCATCAAATATCGAATGAAAATGTGATAGTAATCGTAATCAAATAATCATTTGTCATTATTACATACTTTTAATAAATAGTACTTTAGTAATTATGAAACACTATTTAATAATATATTGAGTACACATTAATGTATTATATACCTAATTAATTATATTGATTAAACGGGAAACAGTGTATATTTTTGAACTTTAAAAAATATTCCTCATGACGAAAAAATATGTGATGGCGATAAAATACGCGAGATGCGCATATCACGCCTCTGTCGCAGGTTAAAATTTGGGAGCGTTGGATACTGGCATGGCGATCATTGAATTTGAAGGGAGAGCGGATGTGCTTAGTCAGACAAATGGAACGGGAACCGACATGAAAGCCAACGAACATCGGAGATACGAGGAGATGTGGTGACGACATTTGCAGCTTGTTCCGCTGCTGTGGCGGCAGTGGCAACGCTGACAGCACCGAAGACTTCGTCGACGAGCGTGACAAAAGAGGGCGTGACTGCTGCGGGGGGGGGGAGCACGCGTTGAGCGACTCGGAGATTGGAACCGAACGTCATGATGCGTTTCACTCATTTAATTCACTTGTTAGTTCGCAGCAACAAGTCCTTTTTTAATAGTCTCGGCGACTAAGATCATCTAACGGCTTTGCGTTTTACGAGCTCTCTTTCAAAACTTTATTAATTGATGGGCTAGGCCAGTCTGGTTAAATAACAAGGCGAGAATCTCGACCAGTTTTGCACTCCACATCATCTACTTAGCCAAGGTACAAATAGCATAGGGTACTGTCGGTGAAATTGCGTTATTTAACCCATCAACATTTGACGGATTTTATGCATTTATGATCTTCACATTTGAAACATTCATTGAATTTTGCCCTTAATGTGCACGTTATCTATAACTTCACACATAGCTCGCACCAGATGAGACGACGTCTGTATTCTATGATCGATTGCAACTTGTAGTACAAAACGAAGAAAAGAACAAATGACATCAGATAAAAGTTCATTCTATTTATTTTAAGACTAGAGGTCCCGGAAATGCTTCACTATTTCACGCTAGTCTGTGCAAACATTCTAATGGATAAAAGACTCTCTCGCAAGTATGGCTTCATTTTATATTCTGGTTTAGACATGGTTGTCAAGTGTCCTATTGTTAAAATGCTCTCCTTCAAATTTGGGCATACGTTCGCTATGACACTGTCTTGGAGAAATTTGGTTTATTTATCCGAGATTCAAGTAAAAGTTCCGGCCAATATTGCACAATCCAGGTAAAATACTTGTATGCAGTGAAGATGCGCTTAATCCATGACTGTGAAGTGTTGCATAGAGTCTAGAGGAGCTTGAGTCGTCATAAACGAGTAAATCAACATCAACAGCGTCCCCACATGCCCGATTTAATTCAAAACACTCTTTGAACACCCCCAATTTTAATAAGAACAATGTGTGAAAATTTGAGCAAAATCGGTCGAGTAGTTTTTGTCTATGTGCGACATACATACGCACATTCTCTTTTATTTATACATAGATATTCAGTGTTTTACTACAAATAGGTTAATAAGAGAATTGTAAAACATCTAGAGCCCAATACCTTTCAGTTAAAGAAAAATCAGAAAAGTGGATTGAGGAGAAAAATGAAATGACTTCTTAAACGAAAACTCATCGAGTTTTAAATATATTGAGTCTCAAACTTATCCAATATTCAAATTTTTATGGTTAATTGAATTCTCATAAACATGTGGTGTATATATTGAACCATATCCATTATTTTGTATGATTAAAAAAAAACTAAATATTTCCAGCACTTTTTAATAGTTTTTCATTCTGAAAAGCCCATGACTTATACAAGTAGAATATGTATAGTAAATTAACATGTTCTGCGTCCAGTAACTTGTTTATCTGAACTTCATTTGATTTTGTTTATATAAGAAAACATATTGCGCGTCATCGCAATACTCATCAAACGAATATTAGAACCCCGATGTTAGGAATGCAGAAAAACGCTTGTGTGGAGTCTTCCACATCGCCCGCGGCGACGCGCAGCCTGCTTGTCCCTAAGTGGCGGATTGAAGTCCGGCCCGCCCGCCCAGTCGCGCGACCCACCCGCTCATCCATCTCCGCGCAAGGCGGGCGCGGGCCTCGGGGTGGCATTAGCAGGCGCAAGGTGAATGGGGCGATTTGTTTGGTGGCTCAGTGCTCAGCCAAACAGCGCAGCGGTCGCCAGCCAGCCAATGGTCTTCGCCCCACTCCGGTGGCCTCCGGGGAAGGTTGCTGGGAGGCAAGACGATCTGGGATTTGTGTGTGTGTGTGTGTGTGTGTGTGTGTGTGCGCGCGTGTGCGTGTGCGTGTGTGTGTGTGTGTGTGTGTGTGCGCGCGTGTGCGTGTGCGTGTGTGTGTTTAAGTTTGAGTTTCATACTGCCAACGCCGATAGCACCGCCAATGCCTTACGGACCGAGCGTACATACCAGTTGTTGAGAAGTCTCGGAGACGATCCCGGCAGGGTATCAGAAATTTACGTGAGGCGTGCTTTATTAGTGTGTCGGGTATCTCCAAGAATCGATTTTGTTGGGTCCTGATAGATGGATTTCTTAATCACTTTCAGACGAATGTCGGAGCCGGAACCGATACAACGGGCCACAAGCCGCGCGATTTTTTTCTTCTGAGTCCCTTTCCATCATTATCATTTTCATCATCTTCATCTCCGCCAGTCCCGATTGGAGTCCCAATTGGGCACTGGGGATGTGTGTGTTCGGGGCACCTATATGTGTGCGAAGTACGCTATTTATATTGACAATAATCCACCTCGTGATAACAAGTGTGCGCGGGCAAGGAGACCTCGTGGACTTAGCAACTGCGCAACATTAACAGGTTAAAGTTTTAAAATTAGCCTTGGGATCGGATTAAAAGGAGTACTTCCTCTTGGAGCGAACATTAAAATTAATCCTCATACATTCATCCGGAAAATTGGAACGTCCACCCGTCACTCACGCTTAGGTCACTTCCGGTTCACCAAAGGAAACCAATTTGACGCGTCTCAGTCTCTTTATCTGGAATTGATAATTCTTTTGAGGATCCATCAACAAAATTCTCAGACGATTCTCTACAATACGGGTTTTCGGTGTTTTATGCTAATAAAACGCGTTGGTGGCTTACAGTTTCGACAGAGCTGATCAATAGCCTATCAATAACCGTATTCCTCTCGATAAGACAAATCCATTGCCACAATTCTTAGCCGATTATTTCCAGGATATTCTGGAAGAATTGTGGAAAAACGTTTTTGATCATTCAATACACCTACGAGTACGCTGTCTAAAAGGTGTGTTTTACTATGCTCTCTAAAGTCGAAAGTAATGTTGCTATTGTGAAGGTTGTCCGAGAATGAAGCAAAACAGGACGCAATGAAGAGGAGGTCGAGGAGACGAATATTATGAATAATTATAGAGAACCTGTAATAAGTGTGACTAAAGAAGAAGAAATCTACATGAGAATATTCGTTAATAACTACTTCATATTTCCGACTGCACCCCAGAATGTTTCACCTTATACTCGTAGGAAGGTATAATACATTTCGTAGAAGTGGGTTGAAGAATGAGCTGGAAACGTCGCGGAAGCTGAAAAGGATTAGAAGAGAAAAATGGGGCCAGAGCAAATGGAGGAGACACTCGTAGCATTCTGTAGAAACGACGAGTTCCCACGAGATGTGTGCACTGGCCGTCCGTTAAAATGCGAGCATTGTCGAAATGTATCACATAATACCCGTTTGTGCGAAGAATTTGCATCCCGCGTGCGCGTGACGCCAGCTGAGAGCGGGAGCCCCGGGGGCTGTGTGCACCCGGAGCGTCGTCCGCGGGCGGGCGGGCGGTCGAGCGGGCGGCGCGGGCGCGCGCGGGAAAACCGCGGGCGGCGCAATTAGCCCGCGCAGCGCGCCTTCTGCCCCGCCCCGCCCCGCCCCGCCCCGCCCCGCCCCGCCCCCCGCCCGTCACGTGGCTGTTGCCGGGCCGCGCGGCCTTCGCGATCGCGAGCACGGTGGCGGCCCCGCGCCGCGCCGCGCCGCGGCGCTGGAGATGGCTGCGGCCGCGGCCGCGGCGTTGCCCCTCCAGCCGCTCTACGGCTGAACCGTAGCACTGGCTAGATTCATTAGTCATTCCGGGCGCGTCAACTGATAAGCTTATAGGTACCGTAAGTGTAGTGCAGGTTTTTATCGCGGAAGGTAGTGGTGGTCTTTGCCTTACTGCATGCGAGATCCGGTACTGACCTAACCGTCGGCTCGCGTTTTTTTGTATTATATACCTAATTAATTAAGTTGACTGGTTAGACTCATTAGTGATTCCGGGCGCGTCAACTGCTAAGGTCATTAGCGCCGTAAGTGTAGTGCATGTTTTTATCGATGGAGGTAGTTGTGATCTTTGCACTACTGGATTGTGAGATCCGGCACCGACCTAACCGTTGGCTGGTTTTTTTGTATTATATATCTAATTAAATATGTTGACTGGTTAGACTCATTAGTGATTCCGGGCGCATCAACTGCTAAGGTCATTGGTACCGTAAGTGTAGTGAGGGATTTTATCGCGGGAGGTGGCGGTGATCTTTGCCCCGCTGGATGGCGAGGCCCGGCGCCGACCTAACCGTGGGCTCGCGTTTTTTCCCAACCAGATATCTTCTACCAACGGGGCACCGCCCCAGCCGGGACATGCTTTAAGCTGTCAACTGGTCTCTCGACATATGTGGTAGTTTAGTCCATGTAACTGGATGTTAATACTCCGGCTTAAACATAAGAGTCCGTTGACGTAAATCGTTACATTGTAGCAATTACAGTGTCATTCAATCGGGAGATTGGATGACTCCTACAATAGTGACGTTTAAGCTCCCGATTGGATGACACCGTAACAGCTGATCAAACGTCAACGGACTCTATAAATAAATCGAAGTATAAGAAAGGGGTGAAAACAGACTAGGACGAGGAAGGAAACATCACGCGCGGTGCGTGGCCCGTTTGTTAGAGTACTGCACCGTCATTAGCCTACAGTTCAACGGAGAAACCACGGAAAACTATCGATCAGAGCAGCCGGCCGCTAGAATTCTCCTCCAGACAGCGGCGGAATTCGACCTAGCAATGTAGGTAGCGGCCGACCTGGATGGCCGAGGTGGCTAAGAGCGAGTACCGGCTCAGCGCTTCGGTCCGAAGGGTCGCGGGTTCGAGTCCCGCCTTGGGCATGGCTGTTTGTCCCTTGACTTTGTGTGTGTGTTGTCGCGGAGGGCGTCGCGTTCTGCTGACCCCAGATCAGAGGAGCCCGCAAGTGTTTGTCTAGTGTATGGTCGAATATGCGTCCCTTCGGGACGTTAAGGGCAAGCGGCTGTCGGTTGGATAAAAGCCCTAGGAAAAAATGTAGGTAGCGTGGAAAAGCTTACTAGGGGTGGGAGTGGAACCCTGGAACCTCCCGGACCGAGGCGCTGCAGAGACGCCCTGAGCGTGTGGCTGTGGGTGTTGCGCAGCGGAGGGGCGGCGGCGGGCGCCGACGGCCCAGCGCGAGCAAGTGTGTCAGCGGCTGCGCGGCGGACGCGGACGCAGACGGAGCCATCTAAAGTTAGCAGCGCCCAGAAACGAATCTCTACCAAACTATATCCAAAATTAACGGCTAATTAAATGCTAATTAAGTGCTCTATTCCCGAATTTTCCGCTCCTATAGATTTCCCAAAATCGTGGGCGCTGCTAGCTTTAGACTAAAGTTAGCAGCGCCCAGAAACGAATCTCTTCCAAACTATATCCAAAATTTACGGCTAATTAAATGCTAATTAAGTGCTCTATTCCCGAATTTTCCGCTCCTATAGTTTTCCCAAAATCGTGGGAAAAACAATTAACATTAGTTCTATCTCCTTCCAAGACAGAGCAATTTATAATTCATTCTCTACGCAATTTGAAATTCATACTCAACGCCAAAATGTCCCCTAAACAAATACTAAAAATAATATATAATCAAAAAATTTGCCGCTCACCGCTTAGTTTGAATAACATGGGTTCGAATCCCAAAAACGACCCTCATCCGAACGCTGTGCGCAAGGAAGAAAGACGCTCCTTCCAAGTCAGCGCAATTTATAATTCATACTCTACGTCAAGATGTGCCCTAAACAAATACTAAATATAATCCATTACAAAAAAATTTGCCGCTCACCGGTTAGTTTGATTAAGATGGGTTCGAATCCCAAAAATGATCCTCGGCGGAACGCTGTGCGCAAGGAAGAGTGCCGCTCCTTCCAAGCCAGCGCAATATGAAATTCATACCCTACGCCAAAAAGCGCCCTAAACAAATACTAAATATTATCTATAACCAAAAAATTTGCCGCTCACCGGTCAGTTTGAATAACATGGTTTCGAATCCCAAAAATGACCCTCGCCCGAACGCTGTGCGCAAGGAAGAGTGACGCTCCTTCCATGCCAGCGCTTTTATAATTCATACTCTACGCCAAAATGTGCCCTAAACAAATACTAAATATAATTCATAACAAAAATATTTGCCGCTCACCGGTTAGTTTGATTAACATGGGTTCGAATCCCAAAAATGATCCTCGGCGGAATGCTTTGCGCAAGTAAGAGTGCCGCTCCTTCCAAGCCAGTGCAATATGAATTTCATACTCTACGCCAAAATGTGCCCTAAACAAATACTAAAAATAGTCTATAATAAAAAAATTTGCCGCTCACCGCTTAGTTTGAATAACATGGGTTCGAATCCCAAAAATGCTCCTCGGCGGAACGTTGTGCGCAAGGAAGAGTGCCGCTCCTTCCAAGCCAGCGCAATATGAAATTCATACTCTACGCCAAAAAGTGCCCTAAACAAATACTAAATATAATCTATAACCAAAAAATTTGCCGCTCACCGGTTAGTTTGAATAACATGGGTTCGAATCCCAAAAATGACCCTCGCCCGAACGCTGTGCGCAAGGAAGAGTGACGCTCCTTCCATGCCAGCGCATTTTATAATTCATACTCTACGCCAAAATGTGCCCTAAACAAATACTAAAAATAGTCTATAATAAAAAAATTTGCCGCTCACCGCTTAGTTTGAATAACATGGGTTCGAATCCCAAAAATGCTCCTCGGCGGAACGTTGTGCGCAAGGAAGAGTGCCGCTCCTTCGAGGCCAGCGCAATATGAAATTCATACTCTACGCCAAAAAGTGCCCTAAACAAATACTAAATATAATCAATAACCAAAAAATTTGCCGCTCACCGGTTAGTTTCAATAACATGGGTTCGAATCCCAAAAATGACCCTCGCCCGAACGCTGTGCGCAAGGAAGAGTGACGCTCCTTCCATGCCAGCGCATTTTATAATTCATACTCTACGCCAAAATGTGCCCTAAACAAATACTAAATATAATGCATAACAAAAAAATTTGCCGCTCACCGGTTAGTTTGATTAACATGGGTTCGAATCCCAAAAATGATCCTCGGCGGAATGCTTTGCGCAAGTAAGAGTGCCGCTCCTTCCAAGCCAGCGCAATATGAAATTCATACTCTACGCCAAAATTGGCCCTAAACAAATACTAAAAATAGTCTATAATAAAAAATTTGCAGCTCACCGCTTAGTTCGAATAACATGGGTTCGAATCCCAAAAATGACCCGCATCCGAACGCTGTGCGCAAGAAATAAAGACGCTCCTTCCAAGCCAGCGCAATTTATAATTCATACTCTACGCCAAAATGTGCCCTAAACAAATACTAAATATAATTCATAACAAAAAAATTTGCCGCTCACCGGTTAGTTCGATTAACATGGGTTCGAATCCCAAAAATGCTCCTCGGCGGAACGTTGTGCGCAAGGAAGAGTGCCGCTCCTTCCAAGCCAGCGCAATATGAAATTCATACTCTACGCCAAAAAGTGCCCTAAACAAATACTAAATATAATCTATAACCAAAAAATTTGCCGCTCACCGGTTAGTTTGAATAACATGGGTTCGAATCCCAAAAACGACCCTCGCCCGAACGCTGTGCGCAAGGAAGAGTGACGCTCCTTCCATGTCAGCGCATTTTATAATTCATACTCTACGCCAAAATGTGCCCTAAACAAATACTAAATATAATTCATAACAAAAAAATTTGCCGCTCACCGGTTAGTTTGATTAACATGGGTTCGAATCCCAAAAATGATCCTCGGCGGAATGCTTTGCGCAAGTAGGAGTGCCGCTCCTTCCAAGCCAGCGCAATATGAAATTCATACTCTACGCCAAAATGTGCCCTAAACAAATACTAAAAATAGTCTATAATAAAAAAAATGTGCCGCTCACCGCTTAGTTTGAATAACATGGGTTCGAATCCCAAAAATGACCCTCATCCGAACGCTGTGCGCAAGAAATAAAGACGCTCCTTCCAAGCCAGCGCAATTTATAATTCATACTCTACGCCAAAAAGTGCCCTAAACAAATACTAAATATAATTAATAACAAAAAAAATTGCCGCTCACCGGTTAGTTTGATTAACATGGGTTCGAATCCCAAAAATGATCCTCGGCGGAACGTTGTGCGCAAGGAAGAGTGCCGCTCCTTCCAAGCCAGCGCAATATGAAATTCATACTCTACGCCAAAAAGTGCATTAAACAAATACTAATTATAATCTATAACCAAAAAATTTGCCGCTCACCGGTTAGTTTGAATAACATGGGTTCGAATTCCAAAAATGACCCTCGCCCGAACGCTGTGCGCAAGGAAGAGTGACGCTCCTTCCATGCCAGCGCATTTTATAATTCATACTCTACGCCAAAATGTGCCCTTAACAAATACTAAATATATTTCATAACAAAAAAATTTGCCGCTCACCGGTTAGTTTGATTAACATGGGTTCGAATCCCAAAAATGATCCTCGGCGGAATGCTTTGCGCAAGTAAGAGTGCCGCTCCTTCCAAGCCAGTGCAATATGAATTTTATACTCTACGCCAAAATGTGCCCTAAACAAATACTAAAAATAGTCTATAATAAAAAAATTTGCCGCTCACCGCTTAGTTTGAATAACATGGGTTCGAATCCCAAAAATGCTCCTCGGCGGAACGTAGCGCGCAAGGAAGAGTGCTGCTCCTTCCAAGCCAGCGCAATATGAAATTCATACTCTACGCCAAAAAGTGCCCTAAACAAATACTAAATATAATCTATAACCAAAAAATTTGCCGCTCACCGGTTAGTTTGAATAACATGGGTTCGAATCCCAAAAATGACCCTCGCCCGAACGCTGTGCGCAAGGAAGAGTGACGTTCCTTCCATGCCAGCGCATTTTATAATTCATACTCTACTTCAAAATGTGCCCTAAACAAATACTAAATATAATCCATAACAAAAAAATTTGCCGCTCACCGGTTCGTTTGAATAAGATGGGTTTGAATCCCAAAAATGAACCTGCGTCGAACGCAGTGCCCAAGGAAGAGTGACGCTCCTTCCAAGCCAACGCATTTTATAATTCATACTCTACGCCAAAATGTGCCGTAAACAAATACTAAATATAATCTATAATAAAAAAATTTGCCGCTCACCGCTTAGTTTGAATAACATGGGTTCGAATCCCAAAAATGACCCTCGCCCGAACGCTGTGCGCAAGGAAGAGTGACGCTCCTTCCATGCCAGCGCATTTTATAATTCATACTCTACGCCAAAATGTGCCCTAAACAAATACTAAATATAATGCATAACAAAAAAATTTGCCGCTCACCGGTTAGTTTGATTAACATGGGTTCGAATCCCAAAAATGATCCTCGGCGGAATGCTTTGCGCAAGTAAGAGTGCCGCTCCTTCCAAGCCAGCGCAATATGAAATTCATACTCTACGCCAAAATGTGCCCTAAACAAATACTAAAAATAGTCTATAATAAAAAAATTTGCCGCTCACCGCTTAGTTCGAATAACATGGGTTCGAATCCCAAAAATGACCCTCATCCGAACGCTGTGCGCAAGAAATAAAGACGCTCCTTCCAAGCCAGCGCAATTTATAATTCATACTCTACGCCAAAATGTGCCCTAAACAAATACTAAATATAATTCATAACCAAAAAATTTGCCGCTCACCGGTTAGTTTGATTAACATGGGTTCGAATCCCAAAAATGACCCTCGCCCGAACGCTGTGCGCAAGGAAGAGTGACGCTCCTTCCATGCCAGCGCATTTTATAATTCATACTCTACGCCAAAATGTGCCCTAAACAAATACTAAATATAATGCATAACAAAAAAATTTTCCGCTCACCGGTTAAATTGATTAACATGGGTTCGAATCCCAAAAATGATCCTCGGCGGAACGTTGTGCGCAAGGAAGAGTGCCGCTCCTTGCAAGCCAGCGCAATATGAAATTCATACCCTACGCCAAAAAGTGCCCTAAACAAATACTAAATATAATCTATAACCAAAAAATTTGCCGCTCACCGGTTAGTTTGAATAACATGGGTTCGAATCCCAAAAATGACCCTCGCCCGAATGCTGTGCGCAAGGAAGAGTGACGCTCCTTCCATGCCAGCGCATTTTATAATTCATACTCTACACCAAAATGTGCCCTAAACAAATACTAAATATAATTCATAACAAAAAAATTTGCCGCTCACCGGTTAATTTGATTAACATGGGTTCGAATCCCAAAAATGATCCTCGGCGGAATGCTTTGCGCAAGTAAGAGTGCCGCTCCTTCCAAGCCAGCGCAATATGAAATTCATACTCTACGCCAAAATGTGCCCTAAACAAATACTAAAAATAGTCTATAATAAAAAAATTTGCCGCTCACCGCTTAGTTCGAATAACATGGGTTCGAATCCCAAAAATGACCCTCATCCGAACGCTGTGCGCAAGAAATAAAGACGCTCCTTCCAAGCCAGCGCAATTTATAATTCATACTCTACGCCAAAATGTGCCCTAAACAAATACTAAATATAATTCATAACAAAAAAATTTGCCGCTCACCGGTTAGTTTGATTAACATGGGTTCGAATCCCAAAAATGATCCTCGGCGGAACGCTGTGCGCCAGGAAGAGTGACGCTCCTTCCAAGCCAGCGCAATATGAAATTCATACTCTACGCCAAAAAGTACCCTAAACAAATACTAAATATAATCTATAACCAAAAAATTTGCCGCTCACCGGTTAGTTTGAATAACATGGGTTCGAATCCCAAAAATGACCCTCGCCCGAACGCTGTGCGCCAGGAAGAGTGACGCTCCTTCCATGCCAGCGCATTTTATAATTCATACTCTACGCCAAAATGTGCCCTAAACAAATACTAAATATAATTCATAACAAAAAAATATGCCGCTCACCGGTTAGTTTGATAACATGGGTTCGAATCCCAAAAATGACCTTCGGAATGCTTTGCGCAAGTAAGAGTGCCGCTCCTTCCAAGCCAGTGCAATATGAATTTCATACTCTACGTCAAAATGTGCCCTAAACAAATACTAAAAATAGTCTATAATAAAAAAATTTGCCGCTCACCGCTTAGTTTGAATAACATGGGTTCGAATCCCAAAAATGACCCTCATCCGAACGCTGTGCGCAAGAAATAAAGACGCTCCTTCCAAGCCAGCGCAATTTATAATTCATACTCTACGCCAAAATGTGCCCTAAACAAATACTAAATATAATTCATAACAAAAAAATTTGCCGCTCACCGGTTAGTTTGATTAACATGGGTTCGAATCCCAAAAATGATCCTCGGCGGAACGTTGTGCGCAAGGAAGAGTGCCGCTCCTTCCAAGCCAGCGCAATATGAAATTCATACTCTACGCCAAAAAGTGCCCTAAACAAATACTAATTATAATCTATAACCAAAAAATTTGCCGCTCACCGGTTAGTTTGAATAACATGGGTTCGAATTCCAAAAATGACCCTCGCCCGAACGCTGTGCGCAAGGAAGAGTGACGCTCCTTCCATGCCAGCGCATTTTATAATTCATACTCTACGCCAAAATGTGCCCTAAACAAATACTAAATATAATGCATAACAAAAAAATTTGCCGCTCACCGGTTAGTTTGATTAACATGGGTTCGAATCCCAAAAATGATCCTCGTCGGAACGCTTTGCGCAAGTAAGAGTGCCGCTCCTTCCAAGCCAGAGCAATATGAAATTCATACTCTACGCCAAAATGTGCCCTAAACAAATACTAAATATAATCTGTAATAAAAAAATTTACCGCTCACCTGTTAGTTTGAATAACATGGGTTCGAATTCCAAAAATGAACCTACGCCGAACGCTGTGCCCAAGGAAGAGTGACGCTTCTTCCAAGCCAGCGCAATTTGAAATCATACTCTACGCCAAAATGTGCCCTAAACAAATACTAAATATAGTATATAATAAAAAAATTTGCCGCTCACCGGTTAGTTTGAATAACATGGGTTCGAATCCCCAAAATGACCCTCGCCCGAACGCTGTGCGCAAGGAAGAGTGACGCTCCTTTCATGCCAGCGCAATTTATAATTCATACTCTACACCAAAATGTGCTCTAAACAAATACTAAATATAATCTATAATAAAAAAATTTGCCGCTCACCGGTTAGTTTGATTAACTTGGGTTCGAATTCCAAAAATGAACCTGCGCCGAACGCTGTGCGGAAGGAAGAGTGCCGCTCCTTCCAAGCCAGCGCAATATGAAATACATACTCTACGCCAAAATTTGCCGTAAACGAATACTAAATATAATCCATAACCAAAAAATTTGCCGCTCACCGGTTAGTTTGAATAACATGGGTTCGAATCCCAAAAATGATCCTCGCCCGAACGCTGTGCGCAAGGAAGAGTGACGCTCCTTCCATGCTAGCGCATTTTATAATTTATACTCTACGCCAAAATGTGCCCTAAACAAATACTAAATATAATTCATAACAAAAAAATTTGCCGCTTACCGGTTAGTTTGATTAACATGGGTTCGAATCCCAAAAATGATCCTCGGCGGAACGCTTTGCGCAAGTAAGAGTGCCGCTCCTTCCAAGCCAGCGCAATATGAAATTCATACTCTACGCCAAAATGTGCCCTAAACAAATACTAAATATATTCTGTAATAAAAAAATTTACCGCTCACCTGTTAGTTTGAATAACATGGGTTCGAATTCCAAAAATGAACCTGCACCGAACGCTGTGCCCAAGGAAGAGTGACGCTTCTTCCAAGCCAGTGCAATTTGAAATTCATACTCTACGCCAAAATGTGCCCTAAACAAATACTAAATATAGTCTATAATAAAAAAATTTGCCGCTCACCGGTTAGTTTGAATAACATGGGTTCGAATCCCAAAAATGATCCTCGCCCGAACGCTGTGCGCAAGGAAGAGTGACGCCCCTTCCATGCCAGCGCAATTTATAATTCATACTCTACACCAAAATGTGCTCTAAACAAATACTAAATATAATCTATAATAAAAAAATTTGCCGCTTACCGGTTAGTTTGATTAACTTGGGTTCGAATTCCAAAAATGAACCTGCGCCGAACGCTGTGCGGAAGGAAGAGTGCCGCTCCTTCCAAGCCAGCGCAATATGAAATATATACTCTACGCCAAAATTTGCCCTAAACGAATACTAAATATAATCCATAACAAAAAAATTTGCCGCTCACCGGTTCGTTTGAAGAACATGGGTTCGAATCCCAAAAATGATCCTCTGCGGAACGCTGTGCCAGAGGAAGAGTGACTCTCCTTCCAAGCCAGCGCAGTTTATAACTCATACTCTACACCAAAATGTGCCCTAAACAAATACTAAATATAATCTATAATAACAAAATTTGCCGCTCACCAGTTAGTTTGAATAACGTGGGTTCGAATCCCAAAAATGACTCTCGGCCGTACGCCGTGTGCAAGGAAGAGTGACGCTTCTTTCAAGCTAGCGCAATTATTAATTAAACTCTACGCTAAAATGTGCCGTAATCCAATACTATACGTAATTTGTAATATAAGAATTTGCCGCTGACCGTTTAGTTTGAATACCATGGGCTCGAATCCCTACAATGGCCCTTGGTCGAACGCTGCGTCTAATATAAGAGCTGTGCTTCCTAAGCCATCGAATGTCACAATTCAGACTCTGCCAAATGCCAAAATGTGCCTAAACAGGTGCTAAAAGTAATATGTAATTAGAAATTGGCCGCTGATTAACCAGTCAGTGTCAGTTAGATTAAATTGCACAGATTCAAATTGCAGAAATGTACCTTCTGGGAAATCATCTAATGTTAGCGTCGCCAAAAAACGAATCTTTACCAAACTACAAGTATATCCGAAATTACCGGCTAATTAAATGTTAATTAAGTGCTTTATTTCCGAATTTTCCGCTCCTGTAGTTTTCCCAAAATCGTGGGCGCTGCTAGCTTTAGACTAAAATTCATCTCAAATTCAATTCAAAATAATGAAACCACATCCATTATTTAGGAATAATTAAAGGGTCTAGGGAAAGAAATACTCTCTATTTATTTTCCAAAATTCAGGGCTGGACAAAGAGAAACTATTAATATTGGTTCTTATGGGCGAAAAAATATTCAAATTAAAAATCAAAGAAAAATTTTGAAGCCCTACCCATACATTAACATGAATTAACGGCTCTAGGAAAAATGTTTCTCCCGCTTTATATTCCTAAATTTAGGTCTGTACAAAGGGAAACATGCTGCTGAAATTAGGATCTGTATTGTCATTACTAGATACATCAGACTCTTCACTACAACTTGAACCCAACTGTTCCGAAGTGCAATTTGTCAGTATATTTTGAATATTGTTCTTGTTGCCACAGACGAATGAATAGAGCGACGACGACCTTATTGTTTCATTCAATTCTTTTGAAATAGCTTTCCAAATAGCATGATTTTTTGAAACAATTTTATCACTGGGCAATAAAATTGTACCTTTATACTTCAGAATAGTTTCTGTAACAATATCCACGTTTATTTTCGCTGGTCGACCAGCAATGATTAATTTTCAAGGTACACAAATGAGTTTTCTTACACACAAAAACACACACACAAAAAACTATTTGCTGATGAAAACACAATAATTAAAAAACAGAATCACGCTCATCAACTAGCAAAACTAGCAAATGACTCGAGAACAGCTGGAGAAAACATCATGTGAGTAAATCACCAGATCATTTCGGCCCGACATGCAGCGATCGACCGTACAGGTAAGCGGAACACACTGTTCTGGCCTTCTACTCGTCTCGATTGCAACTGTTCAATCTCGCGATCAAATTTGCCACCAAGGCGCAGCCCCTAAAAGCTTTCTTCCCGCGTGGCCACCCACCATTAAGAACGTACTTTCACGTACCTTCTCAAAGTCGCTCTCAGTGCATGCCAGCACGCTGCTGCACATTGGGAATCTAACAAAAGGGCAATAAAAAACATTTGCCCTGTGTCTTCCGCGTAAATCGCCGTTCACAAGGGCCCACGCCCGCCGAGAACATTGATCGCCGCTTCTCGGCGCCGCCAGCTGGAGATTAAGCCCTCATTAGCCTAGGGCTGGGCTACCCCGGCGCGCGGCGCCCTTCACACCTCCATCGCTCGCTACCTGACAAGCCACCCAATGTATACAAATATTTCTGGGAATTGCTTCGGGCCTCCCTCGCAAATAGAACCCCGTTAATGCATCTCGCCGACAAAGGGATTTTCAAGTGCTCTACCGACGCGCCGCCCCGCTCCTTGGCCACCTGCAAGCAAGATGCCTCAATTCCCCTGGGAAGGAAAATCTCAAACACAAACGGGCCGCCATCGCGGGCACCTCACATGACACCGCCTTCGTTTCCGATCGCCGCCAATGTCACGTGACACTCCTCTCTCCGGGCTCGAAGACGCACACGAATAGGGAGCCGATTGACTGTTTCAACCAGGGACCGAAAAGGTATTGAATACCGGTAAAAAATACCGGTATAATACCGGTATTTTTTCATACCTTTTTCAAATACCTTTATTCTTTTATACCGGTAAAATACCTCTATAGGACGTCTATACCGGTATGGACGTCCATAAAGGTTATACCGGTATTATACCGGTATTTTCAATGAAGAAATATAGCTTACCATCCATACATGTTGAAAAAATAGGTTACTTTAGTTAATAATATCTCACAAAATGTTTATTAATCAAATATCATTTCATAATTGTTATTTATTGTTTAAATTATTATTTAAACTTCGGAAAAGTTGAAATATGAAATAATAATTATTGATTCCATTGAAGAGAACCTTTTCTTACTTAGTGTCCTTCATCGAGCTATCTCCAATCTGACCTGAGAGATAACCTAAGCCTGTCTTTGTATTTCGCACATGGAGAGCCTGTCAACGTATGCGCCGTGCCGTAGGCGTAGGACCGTTTCTTCCTTCCCCGACCCCTCCTTCGGCGAACAGAGGAAGCGTTGACACCTTGAGATAATCACGAACGCTCAGGCTTTCATGCCCAGTTTTGTTATTGTTAAAAAGTGATTTCCTTTTACTTCATTTCACAATTAAATCTTAATTATACATTAATAAATAGTTATAAAATAAAATGTTATTTTCCTAGTTTATATTAAGGGTTTAATATATTTTGACATTAACTGCAAATATTGAGAAAATTTGTAATAAAAGTAAATTATTATGTTATTATTACTATTATTATTATTATTATTATTATTATTATTATTATTATTATTATTATTATTTATTATTATTATTATTATTATTATTATTATTATTATTATTATTATTATTATTATTATTATTATTATTATTATTATTATTATTATTATTATTATTATTATTATTATTATTATTATTATTATTAGTATTATTATTATTATTATTATTATTATTATTATTATTATTATTAGCTATTAACATTGCATGTGGGCAAGGGTTCCCTTCTACGCGGGTAGCTTACATTGTAAAATGCATCTGGAGGAGCCCACTTCGAGAAGAGTGTTTCTTCCTTAATAATAAGAAATATATACTAACATTATTAATTAATAAAAAAGAGTTTATTAACATTAACATTTTTACTTTTTAATTAAAATTAACATTTAATTTAAATAAATTTATAAATTAACAAACAAAATAATAAATTAATTTACACAAATTTAATGCAAACATTTAAAATTTAATTAGTATTAATATTTTAAAATATTTATTAAAATTAATTAATATTATATAGTACTATTAATATTTTTCTTAATGAAATTTCTTAAATAATACATAGATGTAAATTAAACATGCTTCAATCATTAATTTTGAATTGAACATGTCTATTAGCGTTCAATGTCAATTTTTAATATTGTTTTAGTTATAATTAATAATTATATATATAATTATTAATTATGGTGCAGAATAAGGAAACTGGGCCAACTGAAAAATTTGTTTTCGGGAATGTTAGTGATACGATCAAATTTAAGCAAATAATCGTATTTAGTGATAAACACAGTCGTGCAAGAAGGAAGTTTGGTATGCGTGGGAAGACTCATTTATGGATAAGAAGACACGTTTCTCCATTTTTTATCGCTACTAGAAAGGGCAAGATTTATACGGATAAATTTTCAACACTATCACGTGTCGCCAAGCTCTGCGCCCGGACGTGAGGTCCAAGGTCAGCGAACGAGCTCGTGTTGATGTCTGCGAAAGACCGTTGGCTGGTCCCTCCGTCTGACGACAGAACTCGACTTCCCAGTCAACGGCAGAACTCGACCTAGCTAGAATATGTGTCGAAAATCCGCCACCCTCGGGACTCGAACCCTAGGACCTCCCGGTCAGAAACTCTGCCGTGTAACTAGTTGTTTCCTCTGAGCCATCTCAGCGGAAAAAATCACAATGAATTTCTCCCAAATACCTGTATGATTCTACTGAAATACCGGTATTTTCTTATGAAAATACCGGTATTTTGATGAGAGAATACCGGTATAATACCTTTAAATAGAGGTATTTTACCGGTATAGACGTCGGATAAAGGTAAAATACCTCTAAAAATACCGGTATTTGACGTCTTATACCGGTATTTTTAAAGGTATTTTGAATAAAGGTA
Source organism: Teleogryllus occipitalis (assembly GCA_011170035.1). Taxonomy (NCBI): domain Eukaryota; kingdom Metazoa; phylum Arthropoda; class Insecta; order Orthoptera; family Gryllidae; genus Teleogryllus; species Teleogryllus occipitalis. The sequence goes on from BLKR01000446.1 coordinate 190,249, forward strand.
TAATAGAGGTAAAGGTATTTGTATACCGGTATAAATACCTTTACCGCTATTATTTCGGTATTCGGTCCCTGGTTAAAACCTGAAAAGAGATTGTTCTAATAATTTATAATTGTATTTTTGTACACATTATTGCTTATGAATCTCAGTCTTGCAATTTATTATCTTCTCTTTATAGTCATCGTTAGTTTGAATTACTGTTTGTTGGTTTCTTTATTATTTCATTGACATTGTCTGCCAACCAGAGGTAGTTGTGGGAATTGCTCTGTAAAAGGCCGCACCTACTGTCGGCAACTGTAATAGGTGAGGCGTGTGTAAAGTTTCAATAACGTATTATTATTATTATTATTATTATTATTATTATTATTATTAAATTGCTAATTGCTTCTCTTTGTACAGCCCTGAATTTTGGAATATATATGCGGGAGAAATTTTTTTCCTAAACCCCTAATTATTCTTAAAGTTTGGGTAGGGTTTCAGATTTTATCCAAAGTTCTTTTAATTTTTATGTTTTATCTCCCCTCAGAACTAACCTCAATGTTAAAGGTTTCTGTTTGTACAGTTCTGAATTTTTGAACACAAATACTGAAGTAATTTTTACCTAGAGCCCTTAATTATTGTTAAAGTTAGGGAGTTAGGGGGGTTTCAAATTTTTTCTGTGTTTTTTTAATTTTAATGTTTTTTCGCCCATAAGAACCAATGTTAATTGTTTCTCTGTGTGAATTGAAGGTAAATAGAATGAGTGATAATGTATAAGATGGTTGTAATTTTGTGAAGCTTCAGACGTCTGTCTAATTTTAAATAAGAAAGCTCACTTTATCTTTATTAAGGAGTAGATTTCTAATCTGTTTCCAAATATTTGGGGATAATAATGGAAAAATAACACTGTTTGATCATGTATCAAATTATGTAAAGATTTTATTAATGATTTTGAGTTGACAATATTCTAAGTTTTGTAAAAATAAATCAGGTGAATGCCAAATAATTGAGAACTTCAGTCGTCCACCGTTATTTATCTGTTCTTAAGATGTGCTGAAATTTTGAGGAGTTAGAAGTGAAACATACGTTAAAGTGGATGATGATGATGATGATGATGATGATGATGATAATGATGACTTTTCATGGTGAGTGAGCATGGTGTTAATACACAATTTACTTGATAGATATATTTAGTTATATTTGAAGATATTGAATTCACAGGTTCAGTCTGAAGGAGTATAGTTCAATGAAAATGTCCATTGACCATGAAACATTCTTCTTAATTTAGTTTGAGATAAATATTGTTATTGTAGCTTGCCTTTCTTCCAATTTTAGATTGTTTACTACATTGATTAATTTTATTATTTAATCATGACCTAAAGTAATGATATCTTTCTTTGTGACAAATTAAAGTTGTTAAAACGTCTATTGGCGTTTCACGAAATTGTAAAAATGTTTGTAAGCCATCACTGGATAATTTGGAGGTTAAAATCTCAAAAGACATTGTTCAAGTAATTTATAATTGTATTTTTGTAACATTGTTTCGTATGAATATCAGTCTTGCAATTCACTATCTTCTCTTTATAGTCAAGGTTACATTGAATTCCTGTTTGTTTTTTTTTAAATTATTTTATGGACATTGTTTACCAACCGGAGATGATTGTGAGAATTGCTCTGTAAGTGGCCGTACCTACCCTAAGTAACTGTAATAGGTGAGGCCTGTATAAATGTTCAATAAATAATTATTATTACATTATCGTTTCTCTTTGTACAGCCCTAATTTTAGAATATAAATGCAGGAGTACATTATTTCCTAAGGCCTTTAATTATTGTTAATTTTTGGGTAGAATTTAAAATATTTTCTATGGTTTCTTAATTTTAATGTTCTTTCAATAAGAACCAGTGTTAATTGTTTCCCTTTGTACAGACCTGAATTTAGGAATATAAAGCGGGAGAAACATTTTTCCTAGAGCCGTTAATTCATGTTAATGTTTGGGTAGGGCTTCAAACTTTTTCTTTGATTTTTTAATTTTAATATTTTTTCGCCCATTAGAACCAATGTTAATTGTTTCTCGCTGAACAGCCCTGAATTTTGGAATATAAATGTGAGAGTAATTTTTTTTCTAGAGTCGTTAATACATGTTAGTGTTTGGATAGAGGTTCAAACTTCTCCGGTTTTTTAAGTTTTGTTTTTCACCCGTAAGAACCAATGTTTAATTTTTCTTTTTCTACAGCCATGGATTTCAGATAAATCCGGGAATAATTATTTAATTAATGTTAATTCATGTTAATGTTTGGGTAGGGTATCAAATTTTTTCTCTGGTTTTTAATTTTAATGCTTTTTCGCCCATTAGAACCAATGTTAACGGTTTCTCTGTGTAAAGCCCTGAATTTTTGAATATAAATGCCGGAGTACTATTTTCCCTAGAGCCGTTAATTCTTGTTAATGTTTGGGGAGGGTTTCAAATTTTGTCGGAGGTTCTTTTAAGTTTTTGGTTATTCTCCCGTAAGAACCAATGTTAACTGTTCCTCTTTGTACTGCCCTGAATTTTGGAATATAAATACGGGAGTAATTTTTTTCCTAGAACCGTTAATTCATGTTAATGTTTGGGTAGGTTTTCAAATTTTTCTCTAGTTTTAGGGTTTTCATGTTTTTTCGCCCATAAGAACCAATATTAATTGTTTCTCTTTGTCCAGCCCTGAATTTTGGAAAATAAATAGAGAGTACTTTTTTCCCTAGACCCTTTAATTATTCCTAAATAATGGATGTGGTTTCATTATTTTGAATTGAATTTGAGATGAATTTTAGTCTAAAGCTAGCAGCGCCCACGATTTTGGGAAAACTACAGGAGCGGAAAATTCGGAAATAAAGCACTTAATTAACATTTAATTAGCCGGTAATTTCGGATATACTTGTAGTTTGGTAAAGATTCGTTTTTGGGCGACACTAACATTAGATGATTTCCCAGAAGGTACATTTCTGCAATTTGAATCTGTGCAATTTAATCTAACTGACCATGACTGGTTAGTCAGCGGCCAATTTTTAATTACATAATACTTTTAGCACCTGTTTACCGCACATTTTGGCATTTGGCAGAGTCTGAATTGTGACATTCGATGGCTTAGGAAGAACAGCTCTTATATTAGGCGCAGCGTTCGACCAAGGGTCATTGTTGGGATTCAAGCCCATGGTATTCAACTAAACGGTCAGCGGCAAATTCTTATATTACCGATTACGTATAGTATTGGGTTAGAGCACATTTTAGCGTAGAGTATAAATTAATAATTGCGCTAGCTTGAAAGAAGCGTCACTCTTCCTAGCACACAGCGTTCGGCCGAGGGTCATTTTTGGGATTCGAACCCACGTTATTCAAACTAACCGGTGAGCGGCAAATTTTGTTATTATAGATTATATTTAGTATTTGTTTAGGGCACATTTTGGCGTAGAGTATGAATTATAAAATGCGCTGGCTTGGAGGGAGCGTTTTTCTTCCTTGCGCACAGCGTTCGGCCGAGGGTCATTTTTGGGATTCGAACCCTGTTTTTCAAACTAAGCGGTGAGCGGCAAATTTTTTGATTATAGACTATATTTAGTAATTGTTTAAGGCACTTTTTGGCGTAGAGTATGAATAATAAAATGCGCTGGCTTGGAGGGAGCGTCTTTCTTCCTTGCGCACAGCGTTCGGCCGAGGGTCATTTTTGGGATTCGAACCTTTGTTATTCAAACTAAGCGGTGAGCGGCAAATTTTTTGATTATAGACTATATTTAGTGTTTGTGTAGGGCACGTTTTGGCGTAGAGTATGAATTTCATATTGCGCTGGCTTGGAAGGAGCGGCACTCTTCCCTGCGCACAGCGTCCCGCCGAGGATCATTTTTGGGATTCGAACCCATGTTAATCAAACTAACCGGTGAGCGGCAAATTTTTTTGTTATGAATTATATTTAGTATTTGTTTAGGGCACATTTTGGCGTAGAGTATGAATTATGAAATGCGCTGGCTTGGATGGAGCGTCGTTCTTCCTTGCGCACAGCGTTCGGATGAGGGTCATTTTTGGGATTCGAACCCATGTTATTCAAACTAAGCGGTGAGCGGTAAATTTTTTGACTATAGACTATATTTAGTAATTGTTTAAGGCACTTTTTGGCGTAGAGTATGAATAATAAAATGCACTGGCTTGGAAGAAGCGACTTTCTTCCTTGCGCACAGCGTTCGGATGAGGGTCATTTTTGGGATTCGAACCCATGTTATTCAAACTAAGCGGTGAGCGGCAAATTTTTTGATTATAGATTATTTTTAGTATTTGTTTAGGGCACATTTTGGCGTAGAGTATGAATTATAAATTGCGCTGGCTTGGAGGGAGCGTCTTTCTTCCTTGCGCACAGCGTTCGGCCGAGGGTCATTTTTGGGATTCGAACCCTTGTTATTCAAACTAAGCGGTGAGCGGCAAATTTTTTGATTATCGACTATATTTAGTGTTTGTTTAGGGCACGTTTTGGCGTAGAGTATGAATTTCATATTGCGCTGGCTTGGAAGGAGCGGCACTCTTCCTTGCGCACAGCGTTCCGCCGAGGATCATTTTTGGGATTCGAACCCATGTTAATCAAACTAACCGGTGAGCGGCAAATTTTTTTGTTATGAATTATATTCAGTGTTTGTTTAGGACACATTTTGGCGTAGAGTATGAATTATAAAATGCGCTGCCTTGGAAGGAGCGTCTTTTTTCCTTGCGCACAGCGTTCGGATGAGGGTCATTTTTGGGATTCGAACCCATGTTATTCAAACTAAGCGGTGAGCGGCAATTTTTTTTACTATAGATTATTTTTAGTATTTGTTTAAGGGACATTTTGGCGTAGAGTATGAATTTCAAATTGCGTAGAGAATGAATTATAAATTGCTCTGTCTTGGAAGGAGATAGGACTAATGTTAATTGTTTTTCCTACGATTTTGGGAAAACTATAGGAGCGGAAAATTCGGGAATAGAGCACTTAATTAGCATTTAATTAGCCGTAAATTTTGGATATAGTTTGGAAGAGATTCGTTTCTGGGCGCTGCTAACTTTAGTCTAAAGCTAGCAGCGCCCACGATTTTGGGAAAACTATAGGAGCGGAAAATTCGGGAATAGAGCACTTAATTAGCATTTAATTAGCCGTTAATTTTGGATATAGTTTGGTAGAGATTCGTTTCTGGGCGCTGCTAACTTTAGATGGCTCCACCGGAGCGAGTCTGGGCCAGCAGCGGTGACCGTTGTAGAATGGGCGGTCTGGCATCCGGAAGGATAGGATAGTTGGAGACATTGTGTGCGCTTAGAGACTTATTGTGACCATTACGCTGACCACACCAAGTGCTTCGTTTATTCTGTTGGATATTTATTGATTAAGCTTCGAACTGGCACATCTTCTGGTAATACGGCAAACGGCTAAGTACTTGGTACTTTCTTTTCTTGACGAGTGGTAGACCTGGAATTGTTATTGTATGATTGGATAGTGGTTTTCGGTAAGTTCTGATTGATATAGTTCACATAAAGATATAGCGTTCATAGAAAACATTGTCTGCCTCCACGGGGTCCCACAAATTTTACTGACAGACCGAGGGACAAATTTCACCTCGCAGTTGATGCAGGAAGTGTGTCGGCTACTACAAGTCAGACACAAAACCACGTCACCATATAATCCGGGTGCCAATGGGCGACTCGAAAGAGCGCATCAATCCTTTGCATCAGTAATAGCCGACTGTATGGAACATGATTCGAGAGACTGGGACGAGCTTTTGTCATTCGCCCTATTCGTATTTAGAAATACTAAACACCGCATAACAGGTTTTACGCCAGCGTTCTTAGTTTATGGAAGGGAACTAGACATGCCATGGTATAGGGTGCTTCTTCCGCTTACGAACTGCTACGCTGACAATCCGCCGTACGTGGAGATTCTGAGGAAACACCTCCAGTACGCTCATGCGCAGGCCGCGGAATGGAACAGTAGAAACGTCGCAGTAGAACACGAGAAACTTAATAAAAGCAGGGCGCTCATACCAATTATTGTAGGGCAAATGGTTCGCGTAAGGAAGAAGAGCCTCGCGCCTGGACAGACAAAGAAGTTTGTTTCACGCTGGGTAGGACCATATATGGTCACCAAGGTCAGATTCCCGGTCACGTTCGACTTAGAAAATGTACATAATGGTCGAAAAATCGTTGCCCACCATCGCAGTCTCATTCTTCCACAAGACCCCGAGATGCACACACCAGCAATTCTCGCAAAGGACGGGGGGACAGGCACAGGGGCGCAACCAATGCACGGCCCGGTCGGGACGCCGCCGCAGCTGAGCGGGAGGAGACCTTATAATCTCCGTCCGTTACCGGGGCGAGAGGCGTATTTGTTTGACCGCCTAGAGGACTAGGCTGGACGGTCATGCCGGCGCAAGGAGAAGGTGGAGCTGCCCTTCCGGCCACGCCGGGCAAATCCATCACGTGGCCACTGCCGCAAACCGACGCTGCCACTCCCAGCAGCTGCAGAAATGAGACACAGGAGCCGTCCTTGCCATGGTGGACGCCGGGCACGCCAGTCCACTCTCTGCCGCGCACACCGGGGCGAGGTTTGGACCTCGTGAGGTTGAACGGCGCGGCGGATCTCCGGACTGCCCGGAGAAATCTTCTAGGAGACCTGGGGGCGAGATCACCTCTGGATGCTCGAGTAAAGGGCGAGTCGAGACACGCTCAGCGTCGTCGGGCGGCATGGAGGCGCCGTAAGAATAAACAGAACTATAGGATGTCTTAAAGGAAAATTTGGTTAAAAAACATTCTGGCAAAGATTGCCATTAGTGTATTTTTTCTCTCTTCTTATTTTGTAGGTGGAGAGACGTAAAGGGACGATGGTGCCTAGTGCCAATTATATGGACACTTCTGGGTGCTCGACTGACAGACTAGTAACTATTCATTTCTATCTCAAAATGTTGAACATTTCTTGTTAAATGTAGTTCTTGCACAGTTCTTGTTTCCACACCTCTGTATCGTCTGGCGTACTCCTTGGCGAGAATCGTCCGATCTCTTTGTCCTTGCTCAAACATTTTCCTCGATTTAGGCATTTTATGTTGCCTTAGCCTTGGTGCAGGTTTGTCCGCAATCCACACGCTTGTCACGGTTGGACAGCACTTGACGTTGGCACACCTATGACGGCGAGGAGACGAGCCACCTCTCCCACTAGCAGGCTGCAGTCAATTGCCCTTGCGAGCAGATTCTCTCCGAAGAATATGAGAGTGCTGTGCTTGAACTGGCCGACCGCGTTGGCAAAGGCACACCTATGACGGTGAGGAGACGTTGAAAGGCCACCTCTCCCACTAGCAGGCTGCAGCCAACGTGCGCTCGCCAATAAGATCTTTCTAGGGAGAGAAGAGTGAGTCGGTGCTTGGATTGTCGGATTGCACTTGACAATGGCAGATCAGTGACGGTGAGGAACGTTGGTTCACTCAACTTTTCCCTCTGCCATGCATATACCCTTTGTCCTAATCCCGATTTAAGTTCTAAACGATACATTCTTATGAGGTATACTTATTTTCTCGAAATGTATTTAAGGTATTATAAATTCACGGAAACTTAAATTTCTTCTAACTTCATTATTGATGTAAAATTTTGAGATTCAAAATCTTGGCAAAAAGAAGTGTTCAACATTTAATTTAATTTGGAGTGTAATTAACTAGCAATAAATTATTGTAGAAGTGTGAAAACCATACTCAAATGTTATTGTTCATATTGTTAAATTTATTATAAGAATAATTTTATTTCGAGTTTTGTGTTATATAGAAGCCTCAAATATTTCATATATGTACTAGTTTAATTTTCAGACTTAAGCGAGTTTTTTTGTGGTTTTCTTTTGTGGCAATGTGAAGTGAGCTTTAATAGTTTATGATGTTAGCTGTAATAACTGTATAGAAATATAAATATTGGTAAAGTATGGAAACACTGTTTCACGGCGCCATTATAATTGTTGTTTTTATATGTGTAACCAGAAGATGTCGAAAGTCAAAAACAGTGCAAGTGCAGAGTGTGAAGACGTTTCAACAGTGATAAATATAAACTCTCAAAGGACTATTAGTTTAAATGATGTACCAATTTTTCCACCTTTGTGAATTCAGGATTTTTTTATTGAAAATGTGTGTATATTACGGTGCACAGTGTAGAAGTATATCTCACTAATGGTTTTCTTTTCAACGTACTAATTTTTGCATTGCCTTGTGTACATATGTGTAGAAATAGCGGTGTACGAAGAAACAAATGTAGGTATTAAGTCAGTATGTGTAAATTTAAAATTGTTTTAAACTGTAGTTACGGTAAGAAAAGTAATTGGTGTGTAAATTTAATTATTGTAAATTTAATATGAAAACTGTGTTACAATCAGTACGCGGGAGCCGCTGCGGCAACGCGACAAGAGGCTCCAATCTTCTTCTCGAGGAGGGGAGTGATGTCGCGTGGCCGCAGACAGTGGCGCCCGCGTAAGCATGTTGCGTAGTTCCGCCTCGGAAAGTGTGTCTCAGCAGTAAAGGCCTATAAAACAGCTCGATCTCCGCTTAGCGGGGGGACGAATGCTACTCGTGAGCTCGTCGCCCGTGTGCACGGATCTTCCGTCGGTTCAGATCGGCCTAAACTGGCCCTGCCGACCTCCCTTCACCCCTAGTCGGTTCAGATCGGCCGAAACTTGCCCTGCCGGCCTCCCTTCGCCCCTAGTCGGTTCAGATCGGCCCTAACTGGCCCTGCCGACACTCCTCCTCCTCGCTAGTTCAGATTGACCTTCCGGGGTCCTGCTAGCAGCTTCCCGCCCTCTCCCCTGACCGCTGTGCACTTCGTGTGTCGCTAACTCGTCTGATGGCCGCTGCCAAGTATCTCTTCCGGAGAAGTCTTTGGCGAAGCTGGGCTACGTCAGGTGCCAGTAAATTGTATGTAAGTATACCACCCCAATAAACTGCCGTTTGCCATGACTGGGGTCATTCCTGTTCTTATTGCTCCCTCTCATCCGCCTTAGGCCATTAAGAGAATAGGGAACGGCCCAGAGAGTACCTTCTGCCCTTACCGTCCTTCCACTTCCCCGCACGTGGTGCCAGACCCATCCACCCATCCATCCATCCCCCCCCCACGAAAAAATTATTAAAAAAAATTCTCAAAATACGTTCCAATTTTTTTGAAAGGGGAGAATACTTAAAAGAATGGTGAATGTCTCATTTTCGTTGAACACTCTGAATTTTCGAAAATTGCCAATTTAGAAATAACGCGAGAAAGTATGTGCTGTTTTAGCTAAATACTTTCTAAATACTTTCTAATACCACTAAATACTTTCTCGTATACGTACATATATGGAATAGTATACGTACTGTAGATAACGCTTTGTAATGCCGTGGAAAATAGATTTCGAAATTTCAACGGAAATACACGTTTCGGGGTCCCCCGATATGGGAAAAGTGATTTTTTCAAAACATCTGTCCGTCCGTCTGTGAAAAACACTAAGGCCTAAAATATTCGTAGGATTTTTTTTCTCCAAAAGTAATATTTCGCTGCACACGCCCAAAGAAAGTGGCGTTTTCTTTGGGTGAGCAAGTCGTGAGTCAACGCTCAAGGAAATTAAAAAAAAAAGAAGTTTTTTCCTTTGGCTTTATTGAGATTTTTTCATTTATTCGGGCTTCCGTGTGATCGGTGTCATAGATCGGCACTAGCGCGTCCACGCGACGCGGGCAGTCTGCGAGTGCAGCTCAGGCCGTTGGCGAATGTCTCTAACTCCTCAGGACGGATCAGATGGCGGCAGTGCAGGCGCGCGACATCCTCCCACTCAAGGTAGAAGCGTGCGAAGGCGTTGGATCTCGATTCAACAGCCTACTAGTGAGCGAGCGTCCGTGATTGTGATATTCTCTATTGCGCGTTGCACCCTTTAGGAATACTCATGAAATTAGTGTATTTTTATATGGGTAGTGAAAAAATGGTACAAAAGTTTTTAAATAGTAATTGCTTTTCTTTGCTTTCATATGAAGAAAAAAACGAATTATTGATAGTGAGCGACTATGTCCTAACCAGAATGTATTTTTTAAAACAACTGAAGAATGGAAAAAACGTCGAGTATGCATTTTTAAATACTTTAAAATACATTATTTCAATCTTTGCTACCGAAAATACAATACCCTCATTGTTGTTATTTTGCAACTATCTTTCCCTCATTCTTCCAATATTATAACTTAAAATAATCAGAATTTTGTTTACATAATTCAATTTTACTTAAATGTTTGCGAAAAGAGTAGTGTGGGGGTTAACACTTTCCTTCACTGCCAACACCCAATATAGGTCCAGAGTGAGGAGACGCTACTGTTTCGCTGTCGATCTGGCCTGAATCATAACTCTGCGATTTTGAAAAACATTCTTTCCATTTTGGGAGAACTTTATATGAAGCCCCTGGGACATTTTCAAAATTTTCTGAAAAATTACTCCAAATTTGTCTTTAAATTTCTTGTGAAAGTGAAGAGTGAAATACACTTATAAAGATGGTGAGTTCCGATTTTCACTATTGGAATGTTCGGAAATTACAAAAGTTTGATTTTTTTGGCGTCTTCATTCAACTACATTATGGAAGACAGAGTTATTTCCCTCAAATGATTTTTGTTCTCTACAATCTTTCATGAACGTCACGTACGTATTTTTGAAAATTTTAGTACTTTTCGAGCAATTATGATTAAAATATTAAAAAATATTAAAAATATTTTCTCAAAAACGGCTAGAAATTTTTTCTTTGAAATATTTCAACCGATAACGTTTAATATGCAACCTAAAACAATGGTACACGCGCTGAGGCGGGGTTATGGTTGATCATTTGCATATTTTATGAAATGTTTCAGGTCTAATGTGGGTCTAAGGCCTATGTCGGCGTGAGGGACCTTTTCAATGGAGAGTTGTTCCCATGAGAGCGGTATGTAACGTGGGAGGCTGTGGTAGGTCTTTTGGTCACCGATAGACAGCAGCTGGAAAAGTGTCAAAACCAGAAATCTAGCCCCGACTCAAGAGAATAGGAACTAATACGAGAAAGTGTATGCCATTTTAGCACCACATACGTCTGTCCGTTTGTCTGTGAAGAACACTAGCGTCTTAAACATACAAAAGATTCTCCCTAAAATAAATATACCACGAATATATCTGTTCAACTCGAGGTCGTACTTATGTGAATTAAATCTTTTAACTTTTGAGGATTGTTTACACGAAGCCCCTAGGACATTTTCAAAATTTTCTCGAATAAGGCTCCAAATTTTTTATTTAAAACTTTTTCTAGAACAGAGCAATGTAAGCGTATATAGATGGTGCTGACTCGAATTTCATGATAACTTCTTAATATTTGAAGATTACAAAAGTTAACATTTTTCGAGACCCATACTTCTACTACATTATGGAAGATACTTTTTCCAGAAAGAATAATTATATTTTTAGTTAAATAGTTTTCTCGGTGAATGTAACAGAAGAGCGAGACTCGTCCTACACTCCGCTCTGTAGTCTAGGAATAACATTTCCGCAATTGGTTGTCGGCGGTGCTTGTAGTTGAGGTAGCTGAGGGCAGTTTCAGACTGGTGGGCTTAGTGATGTCAAATTTTATCAAAGCATCGATACGTAGATATTTCGATATATCACCGAAATGTTTTAGATGTCGATGAAAACATCGACAAGAACATCTATGTTTAAAATATCGATTATTTAAATATGATAAAACCGATGGTATTTTTGCATCCTGTTTCCGTTAAGTACTTAAATGAAATACCGGGATATTTTATTGTATGGTCACGTATCAGTGAAATTTTAACAATAAAGATTATCGAAGGAGGAAATAAAAAAATAAAGGACAGCGTGTTTTGCTATTATTCCATTTATTCACTTTCATTCATAGGTCATCGAAGTAAAACGTCCAATATCAAATGTGTGTATATATATATATATATATATATATATATATATATATATATATATATATAAAATACGTAAATATTAGTTTAATAGTATATTCTGCCTTGAAGCACTCTGTCACCTTCATTTTTTAATCGATATTCTATGCAGACAAGATTCAAAATGCAGTTTAACGACCACGTACAAAATCTTTGAAAAAGATAATAAACGTTTTTTAAACATCGATATTTCTGAAAAATATATCGATCGGTAAAAAATATAAAAAACATCGATGCGAATACATCGATGTTTCTCATGACACATATCGATGTTTTAAAAACATCGTATGGGTGGGCTGGACCAACACCACCTAGATATCTACTGGATTGAGCAAGAAATTTGAACTCTGGATCGAAAACCCGAAAAAAACTACATCTGCACATTGTATTACGCAGTCCCGCCTCGAGATGATGTATATATCGTTATATCTCACGCAAGGAAGGAGGGAGAGGACTTAAATAAGTCTTTGGGCACAATGCAATGGTTGGAATGATGGAGTACGTGGTCAGTCACTAAATCACTTATGAGGCTAGTCATTAAATCTAACTAAAAGAATGGAAAAGAGCATTGTCAGCAAAGCAAAAAGTATTGCGAAAAAAACAACGATGCAAGACACAGAACAACACGATCACAGAACTACTAATGTCAGATGACATGAAATATGAGAGACACAAAATTTGAAAGAAATAGTGAAGAGCCAAACCACTGAATGGAAAACATCTAAAAAGAATGGTCAATGTACAGGTCAATAAATAACAGTCATTTATTTGGCTTAAAAGAGGAAGAATGAAGCTAGAATGGGAAGCGCTTGTATTAGCTGCCCAAGAACAGGCACGATGAACATGACCTTATGTTGAAGGGATTCTCAAAATTTCTCAGACCGGGAGCGGTAGCTCAGTGCATCAACTGATGTCACTTCAGCGCCTCTGATCGGGAGGTCCTAGATTCGAGTCCTGACGGCGGCAGAATTTTCGATACGAGCTTTTCAGCTAGGTCGAATTCAGTCGCTGTCTGGAGGAGAATTCTAGCGGCCGGCTGCTCTGATCGGTAGTTTTCCGTGGTTTCTCCGATTGACACCTGGCGAATGCCGGAGCAGTACCCTAACAAACGGGCCACGAACCGCGCGCGATCTTTCCTTCCTCTTCCTTGTCCTATCCTATCCCTTTACACTCACACAATTAAACCAACGTGCACTACACTATCACATATTCCGGGAGACTGGTCGAGAGCTTAGAGCTTGTCCCGGCTGGGGCGGTGCGCCGCTGGTGGGAGAGTCCTGGTTAAGGCCCCTACGCACGTACCGATTTGTCGGGCCAACCGGCCAGCCAATCCAACAAATTGTATCGTGTGGAGGCAAGTCGTCCAACAGAAATTTTGGTCGGGTGGTTGGTTGACACAGACCACCCGACAGCCAATTCCCCCACCACACAGCCCAACAAATTGTGTCGTGTGTAGCTTGGTTGAGCCAACTGCCGACGACAGCGCTGATGTTTTCACTAATTTCCGCAGGTTTCGTAATGCCAATCCGCGTGCTTCATCGTGCACGATTCTTACCTCGGTCACTTCCTTTGCGACTTGTTTCCGTGCTGCTTGTGTTCCGAGGTTATGCTTCGAAAGTTTGGCCTGATTGCTTCGTTATTTTTGTTGTTTTAATTTCAGAGTTTATATATTTTCATTCGTTATAGTTTTGTTAATTTGTTCAGACTTTTCTTTATTGTAAATTAGGTTAGGATAGGATATTTTTTTTCGATGGAGGTTATTTTCAGTATGTTTTTGTTGTAATTTCAGAATGTATATAATTTATTTAATTTGTTATAGTAGTTTTGTTAATTAGTTTTAATTTTTTTCTTTGGTGAAAGTTACATTAGTATAATTTTTTCAAGTTTCTCTTTTTAGTAGAATAATTCATTCGTGTTTTAGTTTTTGAGTTTTATTTCTTTATTATTAATGCTAGGTTAGGTGGTTCTTAGAACAAACATGGAGAACGAACTACAAAAGGCCATTATTACGGAGTTCTTGGCAGTTTGAGGCTTCGGATTGTTTGTGGGACCCCTCGAGCCCACAATATTCCAATAAGGATATTAGGAACTCTGCATACATGACCCTCTTGGGAATTTATAAACGGGCTTATCCTCAAGCCACAATGGAGGATCACCCACGACTTATTTCATTGCCGTGTTCCTTTTTTCAATAAATGGACGAACCATATCCAGCAATTCACGGAAACACGATTCGTCCATTCTCATAAAATTTTTGAAGTCAATCGTATCTAATTCTTTAACCAGATTCACGTGTGAAAATCTCTTTCGTTGCAAAAGACACTTTCTTTGGTGCCAAACTTTCCTTTTCCTCGACTCATCCTCTTCCGTTAAAACACACGCGGCTGTAGCTAGTCCAATCTTTTGGTATTTGCTTAGCGACATCTTGCTTCCAAATCACACACGCGAGAACACATGCCTTGAGGAAATTTCCAGCACGACTGATGAATTGGGTTCTGGTTGGGCCGTGTATAGCAAAGCGTACAATCTGGTTGGCCCGACGGTCGGCCCGACAAGTTGGTACGTGTGTAGGACCCTTTAGGGGGAAACCCCGCTAGCCGACGGTAGGTCGGCGCTGGATCTCGCCATCCAGTGCCCTAAGCTGTTGACGCTCCCGGAATCACTAACCAACCCAATCAAAATTTCTCAGGATTATAGTTGCCGTATGTGTCAGGAACAGGTAGAAACCATTGATCATATCGTTTGCCCAATCCTAGCAAAGTCTGAATACCTGGAAAGGCACAAAAGAGTCTCTACAGTTACCACCGATGACAGATAACACCTTCAAAGTTCCAAACGCATGCTCCAAGTGGTACGAACACTCACCAAAACCGGTGACGTCTGTAGGATAGTGTACCATTTTGTACGACTAACAAATCCAAACTGATCGCACGATAGCGGCAAACAAACCGGATAAAATAGAAAATCGATAAAAACGTCATATTTATTTGCAGATGTTGCTGAGCCATACAATCAGAATGTCGCCACGTTACGAAGCGCCGTAATCATAGAGGTAAAGAAGATAGATTCTTAGATAGTACAAGTGTTTGGAAGTCGAGATCAGCCGAATGTGGGGTACATCTAGTCCCGATAGTTGCGGAGTCGGAACCAATGCCGGAGCTAGTGTGGCGTCATTGCCGGGGCAAGAATTCACAGACGAGAACGGTTTGTAACAGAATTTTATTCCAGATATGCTCCGACACCCAAATCACAAATTTACAATACGTACAATAAACAATAGACTGACCCGTTACAAGGAGGAACCATTACTGGCCACCACAACCGCTTACCTTATTAAATACTACTCCTGCGGTGTGATGCACCGTTACTTCCTCGTGCGCATACAAGCGAGTATGCCGCACCTCACGTCTGGACGCATGGACGCTGACTCCAGCCTCTTGCCTCCGTAGCCTACACATCTAAGTGCCACCCACCGCTCACAACTCACACGATGTCCTACGGACGAGCCCAAGAATCAGAAGAAGGATTTTTGTCTGGGATACGCTTTTATACTTTCTGGCCCGACCGACGAAAGTGCGTCATCTAGCCGTTTCCGCCTCCCCAGTCAGAAAGCCGACGGGGTCTACAAGCCTGTCCCCGTGGCCACCCACGTCACGGCCGCTCTGCTGGGGTGCCTCCCGTAGCCCAGCTCGAGCGCAGATTTTCCCCGTCCAAATATACATCCTTTCCTTTCCGCAAAGCGTCCTTTTAGCAAGCGCTACCCGCTGTCGCCTCCTGCTTCCTTGTGCGTTTCATGTGCATGAAATGCACGTAACTAGTAGTTTGTGCAAGGTGACTGCTATGACGCCACACTAGACATTTTGGGCCAGGGGCAATGGTGAAACGTAGCCCTCCCCACCGGAAAAATTAAAAGGGTTAAAGTTGTATCAAGAAACTATATCGGCTATTTTATTTCAACAAACAACAAAAATTACAAAGTTTGAGCTATAAAAAGTTTTTGAAAATATATTTTCAAAAATAGTTTTAAGTAAAAGTATTTAGTAATCAAATAATACAATTTCCACGGTGAACTTAAAACGCAAAAAAATTTATTGTCTTTAGTTAGTGTTTAATAAAACATCTAGTTGTTAAATACATGAAATAACAAATTTGCGTCACACATTTTTCCATTTCATAGATACATACATAGAGTAAATGTATCTCTCATCTGAATCATGCATATTCTGGTATATGATAATTATTTAATAAAGTTACTATTTTGTTAACGATTTGCAATCATTTTATTACTTTATTTTCAACATCTTCAATATTATTTGATTTTTTATTACAAACGTATAAATGACATTAAACTTATTCTCTATTTAATTATATTGCTATTAAAAATAGACATTATATTAAATTAATCGTTGACTCATCGCGGATCTTAAATTTCAAGGGTACCAATTATTGTATTTTGATCATATAAATGTGTACGATCATATACATGGTCATACAAGTAACACTATGATAACGATTTTCACGAGTTTTAATTTATTCATCAGTTTTTTACTATTTTTTCCCATCAGTCTCATCGTCGGGGCCCTTGACTTACGGGGCTCCGGGCAATCACTCGGTCTTCCCATACCCAGCGCCGGCACTGGTCGGAACCCAGGAATTCGTTTTGCAAAAGGTATGCAAGAACTTGTCCAAACTCTGAGGTAGTCCAAAAGGTTGTGTGGGAAGTGCAAGACATTCAGCTGATTTGGAACACCCGACATTTTGCATAAAGAAATGTAGAAGCATCGATAGACACTTGATCTGCTCCTTAGGAAGCTGGTTGCAACCTGGAGTACACCTGTCTTTGATCGTGAATTTAGGGGATAATAATAATAATAATAATAATAATAATAATAATAATAATAATAATAATAAACAATATTTAGTGAGGTAGATACTACACAAATACACCCATATATGATGAGTTAAATTAGCTACTTCATTTAATTGTTTATGTCACAGGAAAATATCTGCAATACTAGTATAAAATTTTCATTGACATCGTAAATGTATTAAGGCTCACCTTAATGGTATCGTTTGCTTCTGTTCTTAATGGAGAAGTCACATGCTTTTCTGTTTGAGCCTCAGCTGCTCTTTGTTGAACACCTTGCAGTAGACGCTGAACCAGTTCTCCACTCTGACGCACAACTGTTCCAGGGGGTTGGGCTGGACACTTGTGTGTTCTTTGACTCACCTAAAGCAAACTCAAACTCAAAGTTCAGAATTTTGAGATTGTGATAATAATACACCTACTGAAAATGATAATGGCTTACATAACAGGGAATCAGAGAATAATCTCCAGGAATAATCACGTCACGCAAAACCATAAATATTTGTATATATGATGTACCTAAAAACAATAATGATGTGTATTCTTATATTGCATCAAAGGCTTTCAAGGCTGGAGTCAATAGCCAAAGGCCTTTCAACGCGAATTGGACAACGGCCTATCAGTCCGGAAACTTCTAATAATATGCAGGTTCGCAGTCAATTGGTCCACAGGTAAAAGTCTTCTACCAAAGTGTCCACTCGCGGAAATGTCCATTAGTATAAATGTCCACTTCATTATAGGTCCAATACTGTTTCGTCCAAGTTATTTACATGTTCATTGCAGGCATGTCCATTACCTAAATGCCCAGCGGCATACAATGGGTACTGTCTTTAACGCACAGAGGAATGATATGGTAAATGACATTTCGTTGACAAAAGTCTATGGTAACTTTATTGACTTCTTAAAGTATTACATGTGAAAACCAGTAATTTAATTTCAATTTTCTTCTACCATAGGATCAGCATGCAGTTTCATATATGAAAGAGCACGTAGATAATGATTGACATTATTGTTGTCCTTGTAACTCTCGAATATGCTCACTAATTCTTCAGTTCGCCTTTGATTTGTGTCATATTTCTAATTTACGGGATATCAAACTTTAATGTGTCCGCTTTGCAGGACCTTAATGGAGACTCCTGAAATACACGTTTTGGAGTCCCCTGATTCTGAAAAAGTGTTTCCGTTCGTCTATTTGTCCGCCTGTCAGTCTGTCTGTCTGTCTGTCTGTCCGTCCGCCTCGCCTTCCGCTATGAACACCACTAACGCCTAAACCATGCGTACGATCTTTTCCAAATCGAAGAAACTCCTGTTCATCTGGCTCGAGTAACAATTTTGGGAGTTAAAAAACGTTCTTTAAAATTTGGGGGGACTTTACATGAAGCCCCTGGGACATTTAAACATTTTCTCAAAAACCGCTCCAAATTTTTTCTTTAAATTTCTTGTGAGATAATAGTGAAATGCACTTACAAAGGTGGCATAGGTCTGTTTTTCAGGGTTAACTCTGAATTTCCGAAAATTGAACAAGTTTTGAATTGTTTCCGGTGTCTTTCTACAACTACATTTTTTCCATCAAATGAAAATTATTGTTCACAATCATTTCTTTGAATAAGGTTATGTACATTTTTTGAAAATTTTAGTAGTTTTCGAGCAATACTGCTTGCAATATGAGAAATTTTAAAAAAATTACAAAAACAAGATTATCTCAAAAACGGCTCCAAATTTTTCTTTAAACTTTTGGTAAGCGTAGTGCTAAATGTTCCTTATAAGATTACACAAACGCTATATTGCTCTATCCGTTGATTTTTCAAAAATTACAAAAACTTAATTTTATTGATTTATTTCTCATCGTTGATATTTACATTAGCGGCCATAGCGGACTTTATTGACCATTAGTTTTTAAGCACCAGGAAATTTCCCGAGTGAGTGCTTGGTGTGCTTCATCATTTGACTTGATGGACATGAGTTCAAATCTTTGGACAGAGAAAAATATTTTTCTGCTAGGAAATACTTTTGCAGGTTCATTTAGTACCTATTAAAATAATGTGAGAAAGTATGTGTAGTTATAGCATCACTAGTTTTAAATACTTTCTCAAATACTCCTTATGTAGTACAGAGAAAAGGTGTCTTTTCTCCCTTTCCAGTATTGTCATGTCATTTTAATGAACGAGCTGTCCATGATTACAAGGATGCCTCCTACTCATTATTTGTTCATTTTGTGTCTGTTTTTAAAACGTAAATGTTTTATTCTGGTGGGTTTCCCCATACATTGTACCATTACTGAAAAGAATGAACATCCACAATAAATCAACTGTTAAAATTTATCCCTTGAAATCCAGTACCTACTTTCCAGATAGAGTTAACTCCAAAAGCTTCTGCAATTTTGCCTCTAAATATTCACTACAGTTTTTCAACAGATGCAATTTTCAACTTCTTCTAACAGATAAAATAAGCAGGGAAAGAAAACTTTCATGCATATTGAAAATGGGAAATTAATTCAATATAGATATTTCTATCTCAATGCGATTTTTCATCCAGTTTCCAATGATCCATTAAAAAATGCTGATAAGTTTCTGCATATAAATGTATTAAAAATAAAAATTAGAGAAATGTTAAATGAGTTTCCTACTGGAAACAATTTCGTATGTGTCCAAATGAGTGATCGCTATTTTAAGAAAATTGGAATTTCTTTATCCTCCCTCCCTTTCCCCTTTCATTGTTTTACTTTTCTTTCTGCTTTGTTTTCACAATCACAACTCCAAAACCATTTTATTGATCTATTGATCTTCATTTCAGTTATGAATTAGATTATTTTCCTTTTGCAATACTAATGAGACAATTATTCAAGGTAATATCAAATCGATATTATCAGAGCAATGATAGTTTCGATTTTTTCTCAGAGGCAATATTTATGCTTTAAGTTCTAAAGTACACCGCAAATCTATGGTATAGAACAACTAGCTCTACCTTCCTTCTAAGGGAAGCTGCTTTCTTTCTTTAAAATTTGTGGCTTTCACGAGATTCAAACACCAGATCCAAACGTGCAACTTATGGAATATTAACTGTTACACTACTTAAGAATGTCATCATTAGGGGGCAGATTTGAATGAAATGTCATTTTTTCTTTTCACTTTAGAACAATGCCATTGAGTATATAAATTAATTTTATGTTATGACGAAAGGAAATGACCCATTTTTATACGTAATGTTTTTGCATTTTCCGTCAAATTCGACTAATGAGTAATTTTTTACCCTTTCCTAATTTTTAATGAATTTTTCTCTGATTCCATCGATTTTAATATCATTTTAATGGTACTTGCCTCAAATAATATTTACAAGATGCAGCAAATGTTCTCCACAGAATTCCTGAGTAGCTAATTCGATTTCTTCGCTCATAAATTGTATATGTAACCCGCTGTATGTAATCTAAGGTTCTTGTGACGCCTATAAGCGCCATTGTCGGTTTGGCGATTTGGGGACAATTGAAGGCAGACATTTCCTGGTAAAGAACAGTCCAAACCAAAAGTTTGCCAGATAAGTGAACGAATAGACACTTGAACGAATAGAAGAAGCCTCGATTACATCAGTAACGTATCCAGCTTGAGTTGTTCATCTGAGCTGGTTTAGATAACATTTTTTACGTTTTTTCTCTGTTTTTAGGGCATTTTAAAAACGTTTTAGGTGCATTTTTTTGTAAAATTTTTGGCAATGTTTTATTTCATCGTCATGCATTGAGTCAAATTTTAAAAAAAATTTTAATAATAATTTTGAATTGAAAAAATATCTGTGAAATTAGTATTGGACATCACTGATACTTGGTAAATGGCTTTAAGGCAATTTGAGTATCAAAGACATTCAGCACAAAATTTGACAGTACAATCTGAAAGTGGCAATGAGAAATAGCAATGAAAGCAGTAGCGTAACGAAATGAGTGGGGGACCGCCTGCAAAACTTTTATCCGGGCCCCATTAGAAAGTGTACAGCAAACTCAAGTGGTATTTGCTGTACAAGCTTATATAAGATAATGAAATGGCATATAGATTTCAGACATAACGATAACGTATTTAAAGTCGTATTGACTCGGAAGTTATTAACTCTACCTTAAATAATAAAAATACCCCCAAAATAGGCCACTTTTACATGGTTCCGCCCGCATTGCGAACCCGAACGTTACGCCATTGAATGAAAGCATAAAATAACTCTCACCTTATAACGGAAACTTTTTCCACATGCAGTGCACTGATATGGCATAGCTCCAGTATGAATTCTTCTGTGTACAAGGTACGATACACGCTGTCTGAAACATTTCCCTGGAAATCATAAGACAAATAACTTTGTATTAGGTTTTACAAATGCAAATTGTTAAAATTATGTATTTTGTATACATAATTTTTACGGTTTTCAATACAATTATTCTCATTAGACAGTGGCTCAAATGCAGTTTGTGATCCGATTCGTTCGTCAGAACCTGAATCGGAACCAGAAAACAAACGGACAGAACGGATCTTGAGAGGATTTATGCGAGTATACGTGGAGAATATAAAAAACATACACACGCCAATTGATTTTTAAGGTGAGTATTCGCATAAAATGCGTTGCTAATTATGCGTTGGACTGAATCAAGGATGTGTGGTGTTAACGCGAGGGCCGAAGGCTCGAGCCTCGTCCGCAACTTGGACACGCGAAACGAAGCGTCACAAATCCGTGGAAAAGTGCGTCGGCCACACCGCCAGTGATTCATTTTCGGAATTAGTTAATGCCAAATTTTACGTGGCGAGACTCGGGCCATCAGGCCCGCTCTTCCGTCTAACCACGCAAATTTCGCTACGCTTCTTTCACCACCTAGGGGAGAAAGGAGGTATTATCTTGGGCGACGAAACAGGCGAATCTCAATTTTGCTCAGAGGCTTCTTTTAGGCTTGAGGATCTTTTACATGCAGTAAATCTACTACATGGGAGAGCCGGCTTTACTTCCCCTCCGAAGGAAGGCGTACGAAGGATTTTTTCGCCCTTAAAAATCCACGGATTCGATCGGCACACCGCAAACTTGGATACAACAGCCCAGTACGCTGACCGTTATACCATCGAATCCGCCAAACCACCGAATCCGCCGGAATTTCGGAATTGACCGGACGGGTGAACGAATCGTATCACAAACTGAATTTTTCTACCAAGTCAGCTTGGTAGAAAATATATAGTAATGAAAATGGCTATAGTAAGGAAAATGGTATATAGATTTCTGACATAAAAATAACATTTTTAAAGTCGCATTGACTCGGAAGTAATTATTATTTTCTAATAGTATGTTTTCCTCTACGTACACTTAAGTATCATAAATAATTTGTGAATTGTATTGTTCAGAGTAACTGAAATTTAATAAATTTCATTTTCTGCAAACATTTTTTTCTAGAACTTTACTAGACAAGTTGTAGGACATGATTTGATTCCCTAGAGTGAGAAAAGCTTACTTGTAGTGTGGTACTTTTAGTTTTTTTGGATACGTGAACGTTATAAGTATGCTGAGTTTCTAGGAGGAAGCTAGGAGATGCGTACCTTTTAACAATTTGAATGCTCAGAATGAAAAAAGAACAAAATTTGTAGCAATTTCAAGGAAGAAAATTCTGATATCGGATTTGATTAATCAAAGAACAATAAAAACTCTATGTGACGTATGGGCACACTGTCTTGAGCTACATAATCTCTTCCCCACACTTTTATAATACATAACTGTATGGTGAATAATAGTATCAACAAAGCGAGGTTAGCAACATTCGAGAATTATACATTTTTGCCCCAGAAGTTTAGAAAATGTCTTTGCATTGGTAAACGAACTAGATATTCTTTTTTTACTGCTAGCAAAATAGCAACCTACATGCTCTTCTCTTGTCGTACCACAACTAGAAAAGGAAAGCCCAACAAAATAAGTGCATGGTGAAGCAATAGACCCTATTTATGACTAGAAGCAAAACCAAGGGCAATCTCAGCTTTGCTCAATGGATCAAGGAAATTGAATGAAAATCCAGATTGAGATGGATGTCATTGGTCCAGAAGCTGAAGTACTACATTGTTTGTAACATGCATATTTTTTCCTTTAAGCATTATATATTGTTTATATATCTTTTGAAAACTATAAATGTTAACTGAAGCATAATATATCATTTTTAAAATAAATATTTTTTTGATGGTCAGTATAATCTCTAATTGTGTAGATACAGTTATACAGCAAGAACATTTTACTTGATCTTTAAACTAGTGTATCGATTTTACTTGCGTAATGTCATCTCGCGATAAGTTGTAAAGTAACTTATTTATGGTATACCTATAACATTATTAGTAAAAGAGATAAATAATATTGTATTTTGTTTACTTCTAGGGACGTTTTTAGTTGTATGTTGATATTAATTGAAGATCGTATCTACAATATCAATTGTAGATGCGTTGTACATTCTGAATTACATGTTTACTTTTAGGTATATAATAAATTTATTTTACGTTATTATTTTTAAACTATGTTTCTTTGCTTAAGTTAGATGTTGGAAATATGTAGTTTAGAGAGTGTCACAACTTTATATCAGAAAACCAGGACTTGGTTTTGGACGCAAAACATGGAAGTTCTCGGTTATGAAATATTTGGATGATCAGATGCACACGCCACTCGCAAAACACATGCGATGCATCCAAGAGATTTAAAACCAATTTCTGTTCCTAAAAGAGACGCAAAATTATTATTTTCTATACCATAATCTACAAAATGAGACCTGTTGAGACGTTCTACTATGTTTTTGATGATTTCATCTTTCTATAGCCAGAAACAGGAAAAGTTTGGTTCCAATGTGAAGCTGTTTTCACTTTTAAGAAAATTATTTAAAAAGTTCAATTTTTTATATTGCATTTTTATGCAAAAAACATTGAGAAACTTCTATTACACTTTTTGATGTTTTCTCTCTTCTGGACACTGAAAGCCTTTCAGAACTTTGGCACCATATGCCACCGTAACGTTCATAAACGTATTTCATAATTAATAATATTATTAAAGTTATAAAGTGAAAGTATAAAACTAAGTTATAAACTAGTGGTGCTACAATAGCACGTACGTTTTAGCATTATTTGTACCTTTTGCAATTTTTGGACGTTCAACGAAAATGAGATATCCGTTATTTTTTTAAGCATCCTTCGCTGTATCACAAGAAAAAACTTCCTGGACGGAAAAGATCTGGACGAACTCAAGGCCCTGCGAGTTTGAAACACATATATGGATTTTTGGGAGCACGTTACATGGAGTCTCTGCATTTTCAAAATTTTCTCCAAAATTGGCTTCAAAATTTGTTTATTTAATCTTTTCCTCAGTCTCATTTTCTTTGAAATAGCTGAGTTTTCGAACACTGCTAAAGTTCCAATTTTTTTTCGGCGTCTTCCTACTACTACAATATGGAAGATCGAAATGTTTCCTTAATGAAATCTATTCATTAAAGACATCATTAAATAAGGTTGAAGAATATGGACGTAGTACAATGGGAATGTACGTATGTCTGTCGCACATAGACGCAAAATGAAGGCGTTGATGATTTTATGCGTTTATGCTGACTCAAGCGCCCCTGATCAGAAGCTCCATGCAACCCGCCGGACCCTCAGGTATTAAGCGCATCTTCGCTGCATAATCCGCCCCTGCGATTATGAAATATCGGTCGAAATTATTACTTAACGTCATCTCGGACAAGTAAATCAAATTTCTCCAAAACAGTATCATAGTGAATACATGCCCAACGTGAGGGAGAATGTTTTAACAATTCATTTAAGTCTTCATGTAACACATTGGTACATTTATATTAGAAGAAATAATACCGCGAGAGGAAGTATCTGTCAGGTAAGAATTAACTACATAATTAAATACATCTCGCTGCTAATATTATTTATTTTATTAAATTCCTTCTACTGTTTTGTTTTTGACACTTTCAAACGTTATTAACAGAAGAAATACTAAAAGACAGAACTTCCATTAAAATGTGAAATTAACACAGAAGTTTGTCAAGATATCACTTTTAAGGTTATATTTTATTCGCACAAAACACTTGTCGATTCCTCAAAAACGAATTCTTGTTTCGATTAGTTGTTCACTCAATTCACACTTGTTTAGGGATGAGATGTTTCATTCTAACGAAAGACGAGACAGAAGGGTTATTACAAAACAAAATATACTTCCAAGGCAGAGAGCCTGACCCTGACAGAGGAGGACAACAATCAATTGTATAAATTCTCTCAATTGGGAGGGGGTCGGATTCATAGTTTGAAAAGTTGGTTGTTGTGACCAGAAGTAAGTTCAGGCGCCACATTGAAATTCAGTCCTTGCCGTTGTGAACTGTATCTTTGCCGTAGGTGAATTAACAATGCGTTGCTAGTGGATGGTAGTGGTATCTGGTGGAAGTGAAGCGAACTCAGTGAACGGAATTGCGAAGTAGCTTCTTAACAAAGTAGGTAGTGAAACCTGAAGGTGCTTATGGGAATTGAACCCACAACAACAGTACCCTCACAGTGTAACACAATTTGATACTAGCGCAACCTGACTAGAGAGGTTTCAATTGAAAATGTTTCCCCAAAGAAATTAGGTGGAAGCTTAGGGAAGTGAACTCCCGAAGTAACTCTCCACCTCTGGAGAGACTTAAGGTCGCTCGTAGAGACTGAAGATGGCACTTTTCGAGAACATTCGAAAATAATTATCTGCATCAGCAAAGTGGTGTCTCCCGCTACAAATGTTCACAAAACAGTGAAAGAGGATGTAACTGTAGAGCTAAGAACAAAGGATCATCTTAAAGCCACTAGGAAGGAAATAATTTTGAAGAAACTTATTCGGATATACTCTTCGGATTCGAGATTGTAGGTAGTACAGTGAGTGGTAGTTTCGTGTGACGCCATCAAGGACTGACGCAATGAAATCCAGGAGCGCAATAGCAAAACCGCCTGAGAAGGAACGGGAAGATAACCAAAATTCATTTGCAGGCGACAAAGAAATCACGCATTTGTCAGAAGAGGATAGAGAGTCAGACGAGCAAGCAGGCGGTGAAGCCGAAGAGACACTGCAAGAAACTATCGCTCGGTGTAATCCTGAAGCAGATGAAGAAGGAGAATTCACAGAAGTAAAGAGTAAGAAGAAGAAGAAGAAGTAAAAGAGCAATGAAGCCAAGATGCAAAAGAAGCGTAAAGAGACAATCAAAGTGACCGCAAAAGAAAATACTTCGTATGCGGACTTCATTAAACGTATGAGAAGCTTGGTAAACCTGAATGAATGCGGAGATAATGTTTGATCATTCGTTACTATTATTTAAGGTGAGCTCCTCATCGTTCAAGAAAACGAGGGAAGGGAAAAGCTGAAACCTTCATCCAAACACTCAAGTGTTGAAGGACAAAGCGAAAGTAAAAACATTCGCGAGGATGAAAAAATAGAAATAAGAGACATGAACGAGACCACAACGGAGGAAGGGGTGGAACTCACAATAAAAAACACCCTATTGGGGCTAAAGCTGACGCCATCTATCAACTGCCGTCCACAAAGAAGATACGGAGACACCCACGCTGCAGTGGTACGAAGAATGCAGCGGATTCTCTCTTACAAAGAGGGAAAATCAGAATTGGGTGGATCAACTGTACAATAAAATAATAGAAATTATCCAGTGCTACAAATGTTCAGGGTATGGACATATTGCCGCACGCTGCTCTGACATCGATAGAAAAGGAGCCTGCGGGAGATGTGAAAGTAAGAGTACAAATCTAGAGCTTTGGCGTGGATGACATTACTGGTGTGGGTCGACGGCACTGGTGTGGGCTGACAGACAAGGAATTCAAAGCCGGGGAAAGAGAATGTCTTTCGTTCGGAGGTCCAGCGCAATTCGAGTAACCTCAGCGTACAGGACGATCTCGCAGTATGCAGTGTTGGTCTTAGTGAAATTCCCCCAAAAGATATCTTAGCGCTCGAAAGGGCGGAAGTGTAAAATATTTTGGAAGAAGCTTCTACGGAACCAAAGAAAACGGAGGAAGTGAAAAAGAGAGCCAGAGAAAGGCTGATGAAGAGCTGGCAAAGACGTTGGGAGTACGAAAAGACGGAAGGTGGACTTACAGACTAATTTCAGAACTGACCAAATGGACAGAGAGGACATACGGACAGATTAACTAATGCCTAACCCAGGTATTGAGTGGACACGGCAACTTCAACCAATATCTACACCGCTTCGGTCACCGACGGATGGGATGTGCGGATACTGTCACTACCAGACAGAGGACGGAAATACCATATTTGATTTCGGAACCTGGCAAACAGAAAGAATAGCACTGGAGGATAAGCTAGGGGCCCAATTAATGCGAAGCAATTTGCTAACACAAATGTTGGAAAATGAAAAAAGTGGTCACAAATTGAAGAATTCATAAACATCGTCATGACAAAAAAAGGAGAAGATGGAAGTAACAAAAGAAGACTACCATAATAAACTGGTGGAAGAGCTACAGCTAAGACTGCCCTATGCGAAGCGGAGGTACCGCAGGGGGAGGCATGTCTGAACAAGAGTGGAGGTTTTAGTGGGTAAACCTTTGTGGGAGTCTCACACTACCGCGAAGGAATATCGTGGTCCTTATAAAAGGTTTCTGCATTCCTAGAAAAAAGGAGTAATACAGCGTGTAAAGTGTAATACATTGCAATAGCGAAGTATTACTGGGTCTAATAGTATCTATATACTTTTTTGCAGTATTATATTCATCACTATCTTTATTATACACATATGAGATAGTAAAAAAATTAAGTCAGTTGTCAACAAGATTCCATTGCACACAATTAGATTAATGATGAGTCACTTGGACCTCTTCGCCACTGTGTTGTCGCATGAGGCGATCTTTTCGAATAAAGTTATTTATTTCAAACAAATTTATATGATCTTTAAGATTATTAGCACATTAATTGTTTTAGGCCATTTTATTCAGTATTTATGAGACAACACTAACTTCCTACACTAAATTAAGTTCATTATGTTACGCATTCAGAATTCTTTCGAATTTCGAAAGTCTTCATGCATTCTGTGAATTGCGTATATTTTGCGGATAAATATTTTCTCTTGAGATATAATGTATTATTCTGGAACAACATACCGACAGAACCCAGACATTTAGAATACATAAACAAATTATACGAATAATAAAAACTTTCCACCACGTGATTCCTGCAAGTCTCTCTTCATTGAGCTTGTCTATTCTTTTACGAATCTGTGGTTTTTATCAAAACTAACTTAAAGGTGGGAACACGTTTTCATGCAATGAATATATTTATAATTACAATGCACGTCTTAGGAATCATATTAATCAATTGTCAGGATCAACATGCTCCTTACCAAAAATTCGCATAATACCTGAATGCCACTTTATAATTTATTGCCAAATGACATTAAAATAGAATCTCTATACACAAGTTTAAGTGTCAGTAAAATATTTTTTGCTGCATAACTGTTTGTAAACAATGACGACGCAGGAAAGAGGATAAAAAGTTTTTAAAACAAAATTATGTAGTATTCTGTGCCAAAGCTCCTCATCTTAATGAGGATTTTCCCTGATCCATTGTGCTGAGATGGCCCCTAGTTGGGCTTCTGAACATAAATTTAGCTTCATGATGCATAGGTTTTGTTGGGTTTTCCTTTCGCTAGTTGTGGTAAGAGCAGAGCCGAGGGTGTGAGTAGCTATTTTGTTAGCAATGTCAAAAGAATCATATCTGTAGTTATTTACTGATGAAAATAAGTTTTCTTTTGTTCAGGAGTCGGGTCTCCTGAACAAAATCTAGTTTTCATTTCTAGTTTTCAGATGTTGTCTACCTTTTTTTGTTTGGTATCATTCAACTATATAATAAAGTAAAAGGTGGGATAGAGATTCTGGAGTTCAAGAAACCGTGCGCAAATTATACTTCTCTCCATACGTCACATACAGTTTTGACTGTTTTTTGGCGAAGATAAATCAAATCAAATCGCCAATATGGCCGAATGACGTCACCAGAATTTGTTTCCATGCTAAGAATGCTTTGAAACCTGTTCAGATTTAAAGGTTTAAGTTCTTATATTTTCGCATCCACTAATAAACATTTTACTTAAAATAAAAAACTACAGAAAATATTGTAGAAGAAAATATTACTCTTTCAAGGAACAGAATGGTTTACCTTTTTAATTGTAGAACCGATACTTTACTCATTATTTTTTATCAAAAAGCACCTGAATATTTTCAAGTTTCCTAATTTTTTGTCTCTAGCAATTAAATAGAAACGAGGTATTCGAGATATATTAGAAGGTCGACAAATCTTTCATGTTTGTGTAAGGGGAGGGCTCGATGCGTAATAAGTAACACATACAGCTTCCGTGATAGGACGCGGGCTCAATTCTCGGCTAATCCATGTGGAATTTGTGGAGGACACTCGGCAGGTTTTCTCATGTTTCTCCCGTTTCCTCTCCTAATTTTTTCATTTCTCCGCCATCATTATGAACACCATCATTACTGCCCGCCGGATGAGTTTAGCTCGGAGTCAGCTTTGCCGCTGATAGCAATGACTCTGACGGGGAGGTCCTAGGTTCGAGACCCGACGGTGGCGTACTTTCGACCCTAGCTACATATATAAGTGGAATTCAGCTCCTGTCTGGAGGAGAATTGTAGTGGCCGGCAGCTCTGGTCGATAGTTTTCCATGGTTTCTGCGATCAATACCAGGCGAATGCTGGCGAAGTACTCTAACAAACCGGCCAAGGACAACGGGCTATGTTCCTTCCTCTTCCTTATCCTATCTTCTCTCTTTACTCTCTACACACAGACACTAACGGGACTAAACCATCGCAGTTGACGTGTGCAGAAACTATCAATCATTACCGCTACCATCTACTCAATTAATCATCATTCGCGAAACTCAAAGACTTTACAAACTGAAGAACTCCGAAAATCCAATGAATAAATAAATAAGACTTTAATATGTAGTGTGATGTGTTACAACTGATGATGGAATTAATTATATTTTCTTCATTCACTTTATACATTACTTACCACACGTTTCGCAAGCAAATGGTTTTTCTCCAGTGTGTATTCTCTGATGATTTTGAAGGGTTGACAACTCTTTAAAAGCACGATCACACTCTGTGCACACATGCGGCTTCTCATCGCTGTGGTACAATAAATGCTTGTGGTACGATTGTTGAAAAGTGAATGTTTTTTTACATGTTGGACAACTATAAGGCATTTCACCTGAAAACAAACAAAATTAACGTAAGAGGAATTGGATAAAAAAAACGAACGAAATGCTATTTCCGAGTGAAATTTTCAGCAAAACACTTACTAAACACTAGCTGAAGTAAATTAGCGTTGACGGGTGTTTAATGATCCGATCTGATTCTCTCCGTTTTGTTCTCTCACCCGCACTACCGCCCGCTAATACCGTCAGGCATCGCCTACCGTGCTCCGTCCCGCCCGGCCGCTGTTCCCGCCCGCTTTGGTTAGCCTTGCCTCGCCTCGTCGTGTCCCCCTCGTCCCGTCCCGCCCCTTCCCGTCCGGTCTCGTCCCGTCCCATCCCGTCCCGGTTCCGGTCCGATCGAACAATCCGCAATGTCCAAATGCATTGCAGATTGTGTTAAAGCAAGAAATGCACAAGACTGATTGAAACCGTAGACACGGATTTCTTGAGAAGAGCCTCCAGGGTATCCAGACTCTAACACATCACCAATGAAGAAATAAGAGAAAGAACTGATAAGAGAGACTCTTCTCTACCATATTGATTGGGCTTCAACCAGTGCATGAAATTATTCAAATATAACCATAATTAAAGATAAGCACATACGTTTTATTTTTCGTTTACGAGGTATAGATAAGGTTGTGTGCAGAAAACCGACTTCAAATCTAACGGAAATACACTTTTTGGAGTCCCTTGATACCGCAAAATTGTTTTTATTTCAAAAAGTCCCTCTTTATCTGTCTGTCCGTCCTGCCTCTCAGTTCGCCCTGCAGTCCGTCCGCCTGTCTTTATGATTGTCCGTGAACAACACTAGGGCCTAAATGATTTGTAGTCTTTTTGCCAAAATGAATATTCTCCGATATATCTGCCCTGACTCAATAAGTCCACGATTTTGAAAAGAATCATTGGGGTATTTTACATAGTGCCTCTGGGATATTTCCAAACTTTTCTTAAAAATAGCTCCAAATTTTTCTTAAATTTCTTGAAAGAATAAAGTAAAATACACTTATAAACATGTCATAAGTCTAAATACGATTGTTAATCCTAAAGTTTTTAAAAATTGGAAACGTTTGAAATTTTTGAACCTAGAAATGGAAGGCAGCAATTTTTTCTCCAAATAAAAGTTTTTCTTCACTCTGACATGTTGAAAAGGAGTGGCAGAGTGAAAAGATTATTATAGCGATGTGATATTCTATTTTCTTTTTTGGGTTTAGACATATTGCAGATAATATTATTTTGATAAAATTATTTTAATTTTTTAGTAAGAAGACAAGGCTGGTGTTTAGGCAATTTGACTCGAAAAACTAAAATTCTCCCTAAATGTTACAAGAAATATACAGACTATTTTGAACAAAAACGGGTCGATCCCCGTAAATTACGGAAGCATCAGTTAGTTTATCAAGTAAAAATAGCTTTCTATTCGCTAGGTTTCTACTGGTACAAAACCCACAAGCGTACCTGTATGGAGACGTTTGTGTTTCTTAAGAAAGTATTTTGTGGTGAAGAGCTTGCTGCACACGTCACACTCCCATTGCTTCCCTTCGTGGGTTTTTTGATGTTGCGTCAACTGTTGTTCCTGAAAAATTAAAACTTGGAATAAAAATCATTTCACAGTAGAAAGTAATGGTGTTTTTACTCTCATATTTTTATAAGGCTATAATAATATTTTACTATTTAATTTCAATTATTTTTTTTATTAATTCATTTAATTTTATATATTCCTGTTTATGTTTCAAACAAATTTTGATGAGGAGAGTTTCAGTGCAAAAATAAGACTCAAAGGATGAAAGGTAAGCTCTGTAATATGTTGTGATATTTACAATTTCTTGCGCTCATTGTGTTAAGCGATACCTTTTTGAATCCTTTCCCACAGGTGCTGCAAGTGAAGGCCTTGGCGTCCGGTTCTTGCTGTTGCTGTGCAGATTCAACCCAGCTTCGGAGTATTTTTCCTGCCGGAATGTTTCGCAAAAATAAGCAAGTAAGCTCACGTAAATGAAGGAAATAGAAATAGAATACACACTTTCTTATTAAGTTTCCGAACGTCTTTCAACCACCAAAACTACGAGGAAGTCTGCTCCAGTGTCAACGTTTTAGGTCGTGATGGTTATACACATTGATGGTCGAATTTATGCCATCACCGTTTTCAACTACGGTTATTAGTCCTAATAAAAACATGCACATACTATACATACATGGAAAAACACACACACAAGCCAATTCGAGACCACTACTTTTCAAGCCAAGATAGTCAACGGAGCCTTTGAACCTTAGCAATATCGAATACTTGGGTCGGCGGGAATAATAATAATAATAATAATAATAATAATAATAATAATAATAATAATAATAATAATAATAATAATAATTAGTCTCATAGTTTACCAATGATGTTTAATCTGTCATAGGCCTTACCTCAACCGAAGCTAGTGCTGATATAACAGGGGCCCAACAATTCTAGATGTTTTCGGAATCACGAACTTTTGGGTTTTAGAAATTATAATACTAGGGTATAATAATGATGATGATAATAACAATAATAATAATAATCCTATTATTATTATTTACATTTAAACTAAATAATGCCATTTAAAAATTAATCTTTGAATTTTATATTTGAAAAAAAAAAAAACAACCTATCCTCAATGCGCCATGTGAGTGGCGTATTCAAATAAGTGTGTTGGATGTTCATTTTTACATTGTTTTTATAATTGAAAAAACTGAAAATAATACTATTTTATCAAATTATGTGATTCATCTTTGACAATGACACATTGTGGATACTTTAAGGACAATGTTTTATTCCGTAGATCACTAGAAGAATTAGCCAAATTTGCATTTCACGGAGGCAAATTTTTGCATTGATTAAAATAAGTACATGAATCAAAGCGTTGATATTTTGATTTCTATAAATGTAGTTATGCTTAACATTCACAAATAACACAATTAACGCTGTAAAATTGAAAGCGACCCTAAAATTCTACGTAATATTCATATTCAAAAAGCTACAAATGACGTTTCATCCCATTGCAAAAAGTATGAAGTTTTGTAATGGTGTGGTAAGGAACCATATACGTGGGTTTTCAACTTTTTCATTGTGTTAGATGTAGCCTTTGACTTGTCGCTTGATTTGATCATAAAAAATAATACGAGTAATACTGAGTTCCTATAATTCCTTTTCATTATGATTGGAGGGTTGAAAAATCGGTCGTACATTCAAAGAGTAGGCCATTCTGTTGAGGGGGGGGGGGAACATAACCTCTAAAGTGAAATTCCAGAAACTGTCTTAGTGTGCACGGGAAGCACTAATAGGATTTTCGACACTAGCTAGATAGCTAGGTCGAATTCAGTCGCTGTCTGGAGGAGAATTCCAGCTGCTCTGATACGTAGTTTTCTGTGGTTTCTCTCATCTGCACCAGGGAATGCCGGAGTAGTACCATAACAAACTCGCCACGGATCGCTGGCAATCTTTTCTTCCTCCTCCTTGTCCTATCCTCGCCACTTATACACACACTAACACGCATTGCACTACCACTATAGGTGGGAAATACCTGGTTGGGGAATCAACAATCGGTCAATCAAACAACTAACACACTGCTAGTTGCGGAGTGGCCCGATTTGGGGCGGCGAAAGTCCTCACAGGACACATACCTGCATTGATACCGCTGTGCGCTACTCGCAGATGCACCATGAGGCTACCACGCATCTTGAACGCTTTGGCGCAAAGATGGCACGGAAAGGCGAGTTTCGTATTCTCACTGGCGCCCCCTTGCTGTACATCACCGCGAACTTGATTCTCTTCTTGTTGGAGCACTTGCTGTTGTTGGCCTTGCCTATCTTGTTGTGAAGAGTTTTTTTGTTCATCATGAAGTTTCTGTTGATGTTGCAAGTGCTGCTGCAGCTGATGTCGCTGTTGAAGTTGTTGTTGTTGTTGTTGTTGTTGTTGTTGTTGCAGTTGCTGCTGCTGTAGTTCTTGCCGTTGTTGTGCTTGCAATTGTTGCTTCTGCTTCTCTTGTTGCTCTTGAAACTTTTGCAAACGTATTTGGTGGCGTTCTTGTTGATCTATTTCTTGTTGGTTTAACATCCGTAACTGTGATTGTTGCTGTTGTTGTTGTTGCTGTTGCTGTTGCTGCTGTTTTTGTTGCTGCTGCTGTTGTTGTTGCTGTTGTTGTTGTTGCTGTTGTTGTTGCTGTTGTTGTTGATGATGTTGCTGTTTTTGTTGTTCCAACTGTTGTTTTACATGTTGTTCGATTTGTTGTTGCAAATGCTGCTGCTGTTGTTGCATTTGTTTCAATTGTTGCTGCTGTTGTTGAACCAAAAGTTTATTTTGTTGCTGTATATCGTGTCGCCTCTGATGATGATGAGGCTGTTTCTGTCGATTTTGCTGAACGTGAAGTTGTTTGTGTTGCGCATTTTGCTGGTGCACGTCCTGTAATTGTCCTCTCGATTGCTGCACCGTGCACTGCTGACCACTCAACTGCATCGCGCGCTGTCGCAGTTGCTCGATGTGCTGCTGCATCTGCTGCGCCAACTGCTGCTGCAAGTGCTCGGCCTGCAGCTGGCTCCGGAGCTGCGCGCACAGCTGCTGCATCTGCTCCTGCGTGATGGCGTCGGCGCTTCGCGGGCGGCGCAGGGCGAGCGCGAGCGGGTCGTCGTCGGGCCTCCGGGGCGACGGGGCGGGCGACGAGGGCGACGGCGGGGCGGCGGGCGACGGGGGCGACGGCTGAGGCCACGGCAGCGGGTCGCGCGGCGAGCAGTGCGCGTCGCGGCGGGCGAAGGCGCCGGCGGGGGCGGGGGAGGGGGCGCGGGCGGCGGGGGCGGCGGCGGGGGCGGGGCCGGGCGCGGCGCCCGCGGCCGCCTCCCGGTCCTCCGCCGCGCCCGCGCTCCGCTGCTGCTGCTGCTGCAGGGAGTGGCCGAAGAGGTGGATGGTGAACTTGTCGAGGCCCAGCAGCACGTCGTGGCACACGGGGCAGGCGAGCGGGCGCGTGGCTGCGCACACGAGGCCGCTGCGCAGCGCGTCCACGCTGGCGAAGCCCGGCTGCGCGCAGATGGGGCAGGTCAGCAGGCGCGGCGACGCAGCCATGGCGCGGCCGACTGAGCGGCCCAGTGGCCGGCAGGGCGCCCCGCGCCCGCAGACGCCTCGTCCCGCCGCGCCGCGCCGCCGCTGTCACGCCCGAAATAGGGGCCGCCAAAAATACACGCACGCGCCGCCCAATGGGCGCGCCCGCCGCCGCCCCGCCCGCGTCGTCCGCGCCGCCCGCGCCGCCCCGCACTGGCACGCGCGCCGTTCTGGCAGGAAGAAGGGACGGGGGTCACATCTGCCTCTGAGGCGCTCGGGGCTACATAATGCAAACTCACCTCAAGTGGCTTTCACAGGAGAGGCAATTGAAAGTTCAAAGGATTCTGTAAATCACGCGATCGTCATAAAAATAATAAATGTTGCATTATAAGATACCCCCTTCATTTCGGTATTGCATTTCACAACTTCGCCAATGGATTGCCGAACTCTAGCTGAAACGAGAAATGTGAATGTCTCAATTTTGCTTCTTGAGTGATTTAATATTGTCTAATTCGAAGCGCCTCGTTTTTAGCTGAACGTCTTCTAATTTTTTCCCCATACCCTGCCAGATCGTAAGTATATGATTAGTGATTGATCGTAAGATATGAAAAGTGATTTCCAAAAGTTACTAA
Source organism: Teleogryllus occipitalis (assembly GCA_011170035.1). Classification (NCBI taxonomy): domain Eukaryota; kingdom Metazoa; phylum Arthropoda; class Insecta; order Orthoptera; family Gryllidae; genus Teleogryllus; species Teleogryllus occipitalis. The sequence continues at coordinate 225,952 of BLKR01000446.1, forward strand.
ACATGAAGTAAAGGCTGATGCAACTGATGGTTACCGCAAGCCACTCCAGAGGTGACAAAAGAGGACCATTATCTTAGCGATTATCTTTTTAAGAGATGTTCTAAAAGTCAAAGAATTATATGAAAACATTCGCGGAAAATAAATTCAAATGGTACAATCATATATCAAGAATACCCACGAACTGACTTCCATTCATAGCTATGAACTAGAGAACAGAAGGAAGAAGGGACATTGGCAGATCGAGGAGAAAAATGGGTGCGGGAACAGGTCACAAAACCTAAACTCTGTCGGGAAGAAGAAGAAGAAGAATATCTTCATCTTTTGAAATTGACATGAAGAGATTTTCAAGGGTGCTACCCCTTTGCAAAGTATATTAGAAGCATTTCTTTTGAAGAGTATGAAATCTCACCAACTTTTCCAATGACCGTATTTTTATAGGTACTGCCAAAGATGCTTACATCGACCTGAATTCAAACAATAGAGTTCAACAATTTAGTTACGTAATAATATCATAATCAGTCATGATTTAGAAAAATCTACTTTTCTCAACCTTGTTTTACATGTAAGCATCTTCTGTTGAGGCTACAAAAAATTACTGCTTGAATTACAAAAAAATATCTACTGAAATTGGTGCGCCTTATCATGAAATGAGAAGTGCATGTTGCTCAATAGATCTGTGAACATTCCAAATTTCAGATATCTAGAGAAAAAATTTCCATCCACTAAATATTTTCTCTTCATCCCTTCAAACGCTACCTTTGCAAGACCTAATTGAATCATACGCTATTGTTGTAAAATTCTCTGCATCTAACGGAAACCACACATATAAATTCCAAAGCTGATTAGTAAAAATATTTAAAAAGTGTTAGCTTCAATTTGATTTTTTTCACATCTTCAATTAGGAATGACGAATTGTGTGGACAATGACTCTAGAGATATTTCAACTGATATTTCTCTAGAATGCTAAGATGCCCTCTAGATGTCCAAAATTACACGCTGTGCAACAGCTGACTTCGTCCTAGCTATGTAGCAAATGTCGAAAACCCGCAACCGATAGGTCTCGAAACCTAGGATCTCCCGGTCAGAAATGCTGCAATAGCAAAAGTTGTTGCCCCGACTTATCTCGACCGGTAGGTATGAAGTACGTCTCACTGTATTTTGCTGAAGCTGTGTATATTTTCTTCTTTATTCAGTGTATAAATACTCCCTGATTTAAAACAGAGTAATTAAATAGTTGAAACATCGTTGTTCCTCGGAGTCAAGCGTTTTCCGTGAAATTTAACAAGACACGCACTTTTTCCCCGACCCGTATTCAAGCCCCAGCAGTTAACTGTGTAGATGGACCCGTTACTGAGACACAGACGTAGATGAACTAATTACTGATATACATAACGTTTATCGATAATTGAGTTAAATATTACACACCACACCAATATTTCACAATAGACGAACAGCTTTTGGACTTATGGGATAATTGCTCATTCCGAGTGTACATTGCTTCAAAGCCGGATAAGAACGGATTGAAGATTGTTAATATGTTGGTGCAAGGACATTTTATACGGTAAATACAATTCCATACATTGACAAGGAAGACCGTGCTAACAAGGAACCTCTGGCACTCTACAATGTACAGGAAATCAGTAAACGAATTCGTGGAACTGGAAGAAATCTTACAATGAATAACAGAGTCACATCTATTCCACTTGCTAATAAAATGCTCACAGATTATCGGTTCACAATTGTAGGCACTTTCCAGCACAACAAACTCGAAATCCCCCCGAATTTTCTGCCAAATAGAAGGAAAGAAGTTCTGATGCCCCAATTTGTTTTCAGAAACGATAAAGCCCTTGTGTCGTTTATCCCTAGAAAAGGTAAAAGGGTGATTCTGTTATCAACAATGCATGACGACAAGACGATGACATTTGAAAAAAGCCTGAAGTCATCCACTTTTATAATTTTACTGCAGGTGGTATAGATGTTTTCGACGAATTGTCACATACATGTATACAACAGAACGAAAGACAACAAGATGGTCTTTGCGATACATTTTTGGTGTTGCAGACCAGGCAGGAATCAATGCTCAAGTTCTTTTATGTGTGCGAAACGCGAGGAATATAGTCGCAATATTGTTACGCGAAATTTCTTGGGATCACTGGAGATTGCGCTCTCTACTCCTTACATGAAGAGAAGACTTAGTTTCGATTTAAGAAATTTAATTGAGAAAGTTATAGAAGCAAACGAATTTGTCAGAAATTCCTTCCAATCCACCGCAAAAAATTACAAAACAAGAACATTTCACATATATCCACGTTCACAAGACAGGGATGCGACATTTTCTGTGTTCTCTGCCAGAAACCAGTGTGTGTAGAACATAAAATCGAGTTGTGTCAAGAAAGTGCCGCAAAATAAAATTATAAAACATTATTTTCCCAGAGTGTTATTATCTTTTTTCCTTATTTTGTACTGTTTTACTCTATTTTTTCACGACTGTTTTGTGTTCAAGGTTAAAAATATTTCATTGCTTTTCAAGATAAAAATTAAACCAAATTGCAAAAATATATTTCTGAACCATGCCTGAACAGATTTTCATAATTTATTAAATACCCCGTAAATGTTAGCGGAGGCCAAAATATCGTAAGTGTTCCCAGGTTAAAGGTACTTTTAGTAATGAAAACTAATATTTTTCCTAAAACACATATACAGTCTCATGATCGCTTCTTCGACAACTGCCGAATAGCTGGGTTAAAACTGACCATCCTATGGATGAAAATTAAAGAATCTGGCTTTGTTTCCTCGAATCACTTCTAGGCTACTGTCGTACTAGTACCTTAAACAAGGGGACATAGTTTCCCACACTGTCCCTTTTCTTTCTTCAGGGCAAGACACAAACAGGAAGGGGGCTAGCCGTTAGTAACAGATCCACGGTTGGGCGAACAAAGGTTTCTCGATAACCTTACTATATTTGCTTCCAGGTAAGGAGGTTTGAATTAGGTAAATAATTAGGCTGCAGGCTGCTTCTACTCGCCCTTTAAAAAGTCAACTTTTGAAGTAATTTTAAGATTTTTCTTTCACAACATAATAAAGAACAAAACTAAGTATACGTGTCACATTTTTCACACAAGCACTTTTCATTTTCTCTTGAATCTGTTTATAGTTCTCCTTTGTACCAGATGGTCTAAATGTTTCACAGTGCATTGGACTGTCGAGATGAGCCTCTCTAAATGAATATTAGCTACAATACGAACAGAATCTTCAGGTCCAAGAAAGAAACATCAAGACGAGGCGTCATTTCAACAATTCATTCCATGCGTACTTGATGAATCACTCACTGACCACTCACCGTTTGGGAACACGCACGATAGAACAGAACAATTTTCTCACCGGAATAAACAATGAAATCATTAGTTTTAGTGATTCAACATACATTTCAATGCGGAGGGTATTATTTTAACGTTTTTAATAATTATAGGATGGGGTATTACATAAATTGCATTTTTCGATCATTGATTGCCCCTTTGTTTCTTATCCTAAGTGCTGAGTGATTCAGAAGAATCGTTGTTACTTGACAACGGGGCTTAGCACATTAGCATAGTTCATCTCCTCATTACTTTATCTTAGCATAATTTATCTGCTTCGCGCTCAGAAATAAGGAATATTGCATCTAGATTCAATGCAATAAATATTTAATAACATTTATTAGAGTGAAGTAAATAATCCGTGTAACGAGTTTGTTTTTAATTAGGGTTTGTATTTCATAACATCTAAATTTACGATTTCTAAAAGTCGACATTGCAGCTCTCAGTTCTCTAGTGCTACTCCAGTGGGCAGCAAATAGTGTGCCAACATGTCACAGAATAAATAACAAAAATATTTTTTCTTCTCTGGATAAAACAAAGAATGAAATCCCATCAATTTGCATGAATCTCGTATAATTTTCTTTAGCCAGATACTTTGAACAACTAGTTCTCAAGCGTACATTCCTCAAATAGAATATAGGTCACACTTTCCTGATGGTCCCTCCCACGTATCGCATTAGAGTCGAAAGGCTGCGATCCAAATCGCCTTGTCGGTCAAATAGTTTAAAATAGACGTTCTCGATGTTACGAGAATTCTAATCACAATATCGAGACATAATACTTTTTAATTTAAAATGTTTTCGAACATTTGTTTGCAGTGAAATTAAGTAAAGTTCTCAATGCAGTTCCAAAACAAACATACGATTCAGTAGAACTACGCCTAATTGAAAACGATCTAATTCGAAAAACAGAAGCATGAATTAAACTGTGAACAACTGCATACAAGGATTAAACTGATTCTAAGTCAGTATCTTCGCTGTTCTTGAATCTGCTGTTATGTTAAGAATCTTTTCACGAGAAAGTCGTTACAGAAGAGTTCCTGTGTTGCGCGGAGCGTCCTTGGGGAGCACCCGGTTCCTGTCCGCGTGACTACATCTCGCTTCGGCGCCACTGTGCTGAGTGCGGCGCGCCGCCGCCACCCACCGTCTGTTTACGAGCGGCGCCGCGTGGGCGCGCGGCCAAGGAGCGCGGGCGCGAGCGAATGCCCTCCCCCGCCCCGCCACCGCCCCGCCCCCGCGCGCACGCTGCCAGCGCCCCACTGCCGCGGCCACGGCTTGTCATTGGCCCGCAAGGGTCGCGCGTAGAACCCGCCAATTGCACCAACAGTTCGCTGCTCTGATCGGTAGTTTTCCGTGGTTTCTTTGGTAGCAGGCGAATGGCGGAATAGAACATCAACAAATGAGTCATTGACCGCGCGCGATCTTTCCTTCCTCATCCTTGCTCCTCCTCTTTCCTTTCACTCCTCCTCCAAGATGAACACCACTACCGTGGAGAAAATATACCTTTTCCGTCTTTCCTTTATGCTACTACACATGTCGGGAGACTAGGCGGGGGCTTGTGGCTTTTCCCAGTCCCGGTTGGGGAAAATTCTGGAAGGAGAAAACCTGCAATTTGACTTGTAGGGTGGCACGGAATATCACATTCCAGCGTTCCCTCCCTCAGCTATAGTATGTCTTACACTTACGTATCTAATGACCAAAGTAGTTGACGTGCTCGGAAACACGAAATACTCACTCGGATGTGATAACACAGTGACTCTCATGTCACTTCACTGACATTTAGAATCGTTAACCTAACGAAAAATGAAAAGAAATTGATGTATTTGAGACGAATAAAATGTCAACCAATGCCACTTTTCGGAATTAAGATTGTAAGACGCGGAGGTGCAATGTGGAATTTGAAAGAATTATCACGAAATGCGAATGGACGAACAAAACCAATGAAGCCGAAGGTAGATTCCCACCTCCAGCCTTTCGAAACCAGGTAGTTGCGAGCACCGAGGTAGTTGAGTTTTCGCCTCTTATCTCTTATCGTAACGAACGAGACAGAATCACCTGACTTCTGCGAGATCAGAGCAAACGACAACACCATCGAGCCATGCCAGCGCGAGCGGAACCATATTTAAACTTTGAAGGCGCATTGACGTTTAGCTACGCGTGTCGAAGACTCGGCTATGCTCTGGAATTAGGCCTCCGCGATTAACATTAAACATCCTTGATTCTGTCCAACTCATTTTATGCCAAAATAATTTTGTCTAGCTCTTTTCTTCTCAAGATCTTTCATCTTGACATATTGTCGATTGTCTACGCTTGTCGATATTGGGTGTCGACTGTCGAGGCTTCTGGCTACACCCTACACATTTAAAAACCAACATTGAGCCTCTGCAATACATAATTTCCAATCGTCATAGGAACTTTGAAACCAATGTCAATGTCATTCGAACTACATAAACAGAATGCCCTCCTTCCTACCACTCATTCTTCGCTTTCGTTCACGGATGTCGCGATATCAGAGTGGACTCGTTCCTACAAAGATTTTTTCTCGAGTTTTCATTTAGGACAGTAGGCTCTAGGAAAATTCCAGACAAATGCGCATTTTAGCTTCACCATTGCTAAAAATCGTATGGACTTTTTCCTTGTGGCTCGGGATATAAGGTCGAACAACAAAATATGCACTCCAAGCTTACTCTCCATTCGCCGAAATCTTTACGTATCTCTCTTTGATCCAAGTAATTTAGTGCTGTAGTAAGTAGTCTGGAGAAAAAATTTCCAGTAGAGCAAATAAACACCTTCGACAAATACTATAATGATTTACAGTGTCCACATTTTTAAATGGAAGACGCAACTGCCGCTTATCTAAATACTACCTTTGAAATTCAACGCAAGTAATGAATGTTAAACTATTTATGTGACATCCTGGCGAGTCCAGCGGCAGCCTTTTGGGCTGCGCGCGGAGGACGAGGGCGGAGGCGGGGGCGGGGGCGGGGGCGGGGGGCGGTCGGCGCAGCTGCTTTCCTGCGACGCACTTCCGCCGGCGGAGGAGGGCGCCTGCACAGCGTCCGCTGGCTTTACGGCGCGGCGCGCGCGCGCCCCTGACGGCGGCGCTTCCGCCTCGGTCACGCGCCGCGCCGCGCCGCCCCACCCCTCCACCGGGAGCCGTGTGCGGACGTAGAAAGGATGGCGCGCGAACGACCGACTGATCTGGCGAACACACGTGCACGTTGGGAATACGTAATTATTTGAAGACGACTGCCTCGCGCAGACGAATGCAGAGTGCTGACCACTATACTTCGATTAAAACATGAAGTCCGTTGACACTGCGTCAGATGGGACGCTGGCATCCAATCGGGAGCTTGAACGCAGTGGCGGATCCAGGGGGGGGGCATGAGGGCCTGCCCCTCCCCCCCAAAACGCCTAGAGTTTTCGTTGGTTACCTTCCTTTATTTGGCGAAATTGATTTAAATATTTGTTAATGTTAGAATTATGTAATTATTTACAAAATATTATCGTATAGTATCATATATACACTACAAAAGTAATATGCAATATAATAACAAATATGTTTATTATTTAACAAATATATACGATAGCTTCTCCCAAAATGATAGGCTGGTTCCGCCTCTGCTTGAACGTCAATGCAGTGACATTTGCAAGCTCTCGATTGGATGACATCGTCACAACTGACGAAATATCAAAGGTCTTAATGTTCTAATCGAAGTAAACGAAAAAACCAACGAAAACTCTAGGCGTTGTGCGGGGGGGGGCAGGCCCTCATGCCCCCCCCCCTGGATCCACCACTGCGTTCAAGCTCCCGATTGGATGCCAGCGTCACAGCAGACGCAGTGTCAACGGACTTCATGTTTTAATCAAAGTATAGTGGTCAGCACTCTGCATTCGTCTGCACGAGGCAGTCGTCTTCAAATAATTACGTATTCACAACATGCAACAGAGGCGAAAAGATTAAGATTATTGGTTGATGTGAGATAGATTTGATGTGATATGAAAGAGATTTATAAATGAAACTTCACAAGTTTATTATATTAGTGACATTAGGTTCATCTTTGGCAGAAACTACCCACAACTCTTTTCACCCATTTCTTCTGAAATTTCCTGTCATTATTTCCTGCTGACATTTCTGTTCTGGTACCTTGAATCGGAGTATTTCCACTTGGCTCTTCGTTCATAATCTAACGAATCACGTTTGTCTCCAACCATGATGAATGGCTGAGTTTGTCGAATAATTAAAATTCATTTTATACTCTCCTACCGAGTTGAATTCGGCCAATGATGTAGCTACTACGCTCTAGGAGGATCATGTTTTGCTAAAGGAACATCAGATGGACGGATATTATAAATCACACCAAGATGAATTTAACTCTTCGAAGTGGGCAGGATTAAACCCTCCAGTGAATACGCAGAAATGCACACTCCAGTAATAATTATAATAAATAACACCCTCCAGACTGAAGAGTGCAATAAAAACCAGGCATAAGAAAAGTATGTCTGACACCGTTGGAAGTAAGGTCACCCTACGCCTCTGAGGGTTTTGTCCCGTCCACGAGAAACATTTATTAATGGAAGGTTAGGAGAGTTGATGGGAGGGGCTAAATCTAATTCGTATGTGATCAACCGGCGCATGGCTCTGGTAGCAAGTGAGCCTACCCACCACTATCCCAACACGTGTACCTTCGAATAAACGAAATACCTCCAGATATGAATTCCTGTGTGCATAAAAGTGTTCTTCGTTTTGCGGTCAGCTTGAAATATCGCACCTGAATCAGGCACATACACACGTGATTTCTTCTTTAAAATGGCGTGACTAGAACCATAGAGAAAGGATAGTGATGTATGCTAGAATTGCAGTAGTACCGACAATTTGTCCATTACTACGGCTTTTGCCAAAGGGCATTCATACATTTTGGGCTACTGACCTGTTCGTCTCACCTTAGGGAGAGAAAAAATAAACACTGTTTCGGAAGTGTTTATTTACAGTTGCCATGCATATGTTTTCGATGAATATTTTTTCACTAGATTACTTTCAACATAGCACTAAACCACTATGATCATAGTAGGTACGCGTCAACATTTCGGCGAATAGAGAGTAAACTTTGAGTAAAATGTTTATACCATGAGTGAATATCGAGAAGAAAGTTAGAATCTTCTTACCCTAAATAAACGTGAAGAAATAGAAACGCACATCAATATACAGAAAATGTTGTTCATGATATGCACTTGTTCATCACATAGAGAAAAGTCAATAGTCGTTCACATTCGGTATGTTGAATATGTACTATACAGGTTTAAATACCTAAGTAGATTCGTGTCATCTAATGCAGTTTCTGACATAGGACTACCAATAACTAAACACATCTTTGTAAGAGCTTTTTAAGATGTTACTTTTGGTCACTATGTAGAAGACAAATATATTATAAAGTGTAATAAATGAGGTTTGTTGACCAATGCCAATACTTCCTTGCGCCACGAAATTCTCCAACGAAAACTAAGAGCGGTGTAGGCACTCACGACGAGAAATGTTTAAAGTGACGAAAAGCAAGGACATGTTTGTTGGGTATGATTCAAGAAGCTAAAAGTACGAATAAATACACCTCCAATTAGCTGGAAAATAGAGAGACGCAGAGAAATTGGGCGGAAATGTTCTTGTGTTGAACATCTATGAATACAGTAGCCTGAAGTCAGTTGAAAAAGTAGCATGATAGGATTGTGAATGTTCTGTCATGCTATCTCTGTGAACGACGTCTGTAGGGAACACAAAAAGATAAAACATTATTAACGAACAACTTATAATTAATTGACATAATCGTGAAAAAACGCAATTTTGAAATGATTGTTCCCTATGAATTTAAATATTGCATAATTACATTTGTTTAATGACACCAGATGCACGGCGGCAGGATTTTCGACACTAGCTTTTCAGCTAGGTCGAATTCAGTAGCTGTCTGGAGGAGCATTCCAGCGGCCGGCTGCTGTGATCGGTAGTTTTCCGTGGTTTATCCGATCAACACTAGGCGAATACTGCAGCAGTACCCTAACAAACGCGATCTGTCCTTCCTCTCCCTTGTCCTATTCTCTTCCCTTACACTCACACACGTACACTAACATGCACTACACTACCACATGTTTCGGGAGCCCGGTCGGGAGCTTAGAGCTTGTCCCAGCTGAGGCTGTGCCCCGCTAGTCCCGGCTGGGGCGGTGCCGTAGCCGACGGTAGGTCGGCGCCGGATCTCGCCATCCAGCGAGGGATCACCGCCATCTCCCGAGAAAAAACATGCGCTACACTAACGGGACTAATGAACAAAGCAGTTGACGTGCCCGGAAACAGGAAAAAAGCAATCAATCAAAGACACCAGATTCATTCTTAAACATCGTGTTAATTCATCGATGAAGTTTATCAGCGTTATTTCACAACTATAGCAACTTGATGCATTTCTTACATTATCTCTTATTTGTCAGTGAACCTAATACTAATTGTAGTGACCATAATCACATGACTTTTGATTGACATTTTAATAGTAGAGAAATATATTTCGAAAATTGTGAGGTCCAAGAGACAATTCATGGTAACGTATTTTGTGTAAAAATGGTTTGAAGATGTGTAAAGTATATCGAATGTTCATTAAATTTATATTCAAGCAACATGTTTTAAACGAATTAAATTATACTTCTTAGTTAATAAGCAAATGCCAAACTAGCAATTAACAAAGGTATGAGACAAAAAACAAAATTTATTTTTCAAACATTTTATTTAAAAAAGGATGTACAAAAATGAGGTCTTTATGAACATGGTTTATGGTGAGGTTGACAATTAGGAAATGATTGGACATCTGTAGGGAACGCCGTCCTTACAACAGTATTCACGACCCGCAGACAAATTAGTATTCATCCAACGATCTTCTCCATTCTTGATGAACAGATACGCCTGCAAACATAAATTAGACAAAATTTAACTGACAGAGCAATACAACGCACCCTCGCTCACTACGTGAAGGAGTACAATAGGAAATATAATACCGAGGGACTGTTATTCTACCTCCTAATTTACCAAAAAGTTTTTTATAATAATTCTTCTGTAAAATAATTTTTTCAACGATTTGCATTTATTTCCATCTGAGTTTGTCAAATGATAATCAATCGCAACTTAAATGGCTTCATTTTATTGATATTTCATTCACTGAATGAGGAAATATGTAGAAAATCTTGAGAACATGATATGAAAGTAATTTGTACTTAACAATTGACCATTTTTCCTAGATCAGTAGGCACTCAGCATCCTGGTACGATTATTGGTTAAAGTTTTACATTATTATTGATATTGACTGAAAACAAGGGTAAATTACTTAACATGTGAAAAGCCGTATCAGATTTATAACAACTATTTTTATAAATAAAATAAATTACTTTATAACTTGCTTTAAATTAATCTGCTGCCTAACTTAAAAAAAAACTCAGTTGGACTCCAAGAAATGACGTTCATTTGCGCGAACAAAGTCATTCATGCCTATTCATGTAATGGAATCAAGAGTTGTATTCCAAAATATTACACTCACCCTTTCTTTGTGAACGTCTCTGTCAATGGAACCACACAAGATGGCAGGGCTGTTAGGGAGATGTTTCACCACCTAAAAAGGAAAACGCAATAAATGGGTAAAAAGCAATTATTGTGCAATTTTCTGTGTCGTGAGTTGAGATTATTTGAAGTTAATCAATGTTTATATCAATGTTTATATCATATATGTCATATTTACGTTTATGAAATCGTACATACACCAACGTTAAGTACATTGGGTTTGATGGCACAGAAACATTATCGAGCAGAAAAAAAACGGTCCCAAAGTGATTGTGCAATGCTTGATTCATATAAATATCGAAATTCATTTTCTGCATCTTCCCACAAATTCTTTAACCAACTATTGAAAATGGATTATGCAATAAACGCCTTTTCACATCTGATTCGTAAATACTGTAGAGTCCTGGTAAGTTTGCATGCGAACTCACGATGTCGAGGCAGCGGTTGGTGCACTGCTTGAAGCCAAAGGGCGTGTTGGGGAACATGTCGACGTCCTCGTGCAGCATGGCGGGGTTGCCGCGCGGGGGGTCCTTGCTGCCGCGCGTGAACTGCCCGCTCAGGAAGACGCCGCACGAGCACATGACCTTGGTGGGTGCCAGCAGCAGCGGCGGCGCGGCCGTCGCGTTCACCGCGTTCGCGGCCACGTCCACGCCCGGCGCCACCTCCTCCCTGCGGCACGCGCACCCGTCACTCACTGCGCCCACAGGGCCACACGAACGAACCTCACACCCTGCACACGAGCGTTGCGTCGACGCGCGTTAAGGCACGCGCGTCGTAGAATAACACTGTATAAAATCTGTGGTGGTAGATGAGATTTTGTGGTAATCCATTATACATATGGGGATAATCACAACAATAAAAGTAAATTATAAATATATAATATAATAAATATATAAATTATATATTATTTGTTTTATTGTTGTGGTTGATTATCCCCATATCTATAATAGTACTGTATCTTTCGCGAAACGGCACACGAGCGCTTCGGCCGTTCCGCCTATGTTAGTGTTAATCCACGACGCGCGTTACTTATCGCGCGTCAAACGCTCGTGTGACACAGACCTTAGGGTTTTAATCTCACAAATAATCAACATTTAGATGTAATTCGAATTTAAAATGACTTCTTTATTTAAGCCTTAAGATTTATGCTGCATTTAATTAATAATTTATTGAATTTAGTTTAATTTAAGTATTACATTTCAGAGGGTTATTTTGTATAAGTCGTTTCAATTTAAAATTCGAAATATTTAAAATGTGGCCATACGTAATGCTTCTTTCTATGTCACGGTTACAACAAAAGGATCGGCAGCATGGCAGTTAGCACAAAAGGATCGGCTTTCTTGGATTTAGAAATAGTTTTTGTATGTCACTTTTTATAAAATACATCTCAATGTCATAGGAGAGAAGGCACCTGGACTCTAAAAATTACACTGAAAAGAGAGGAATAAAGTGAAAAGGAAGAAAATAATGAAAGTGACGAAAGAAACAAGGAAAGAAATAAGAAAGAAAGAAGTAAGAAATAAATAAAAGGAAAGAAAGAAAAAAAGAAAGGAAAGAAAGGAAAGAAAGAAAGAAAGAAAATTAATAACTTCTGCGTTCCAAAGAATTAACGACGTGAGTAACATACCCTCGCGCAACGAGCGCCAGCAGCAGCACCGGCAGCAGCAGCGACAGCGACGAGCGCGACATGGCGGTGAAGCAGCGGGGGCAGCGTCGGACACACTGGCGGCGGAGGCGGCGCGCAATCCTAATAAGCCCAGGTGCCGCTGCTGAATCGACAGCTTTGGCTGCGGCAGTGGCGGCAGTGGGGGCGGCGGGGGCGCCAACGTATTCTTTGGCGTTTCTTAACGCCTCAAAACATGGGCAACTTCACTTTCGTAAGACTCCCATTGACCTACTTCTATGTGTGTATGTTTTTTTTAAATATACTTTTTTCGAACTTTACTTAAGATATTCTTAATCGAGCCCAGAAACTTTTGTTAAAAGCATATTATAGTCGTAATTATATATTTTTATAAACAAGTCTATTTCATGATTGAAGGTCAAACATTGGAGTGACACTGGAGAACATAAATTTGTTCGCAGGTTCCGAGATCATTTTTTACTTTCTCACACACTACGTACGTAGTATAGTGACGGTTATAAAACATTGCAGTGAGAAACAGCAATTTTTTCGCAGAAAAATTCATATTGAAGATACCAGATACCGAAAGAGTGAATAATTCTTGATTAATATTTTAATGAATTATAAATCCTTATATACGAGTACTAATCGAGTAACCTCAATCCGTCACTCACGGTTAGACTTCTTCCCTCCCCCAGTACAGACAAATGAGGAGTCATTCGACGTCACGGTCTCCTAGAGAGGATCTGGTCATTTTTTGCGGATCCGTACAGAAGATTCGAAGAATTTTCTCTAAAATTCGTGTTCTTTGTTTCTTTAAGGAATCAAAACGCGTTTTCAGCGACATACGCCATTTATAGAAGTGATCAGTAGCTCATTCATTCTTCTCTACAATACATATCAACTGGCACAAATTTTATCTGGCTCCCTGTAGAACATTCCGGAGGAATTCGAGAAAAATACATGCTTTTTATGATTCTGAAACACGGAGTATTGTATGAGCCGCATGAAGTCATAGAATCGTGTTAAATATGATGTCAGGGTAGACAAACGAGAGAGAGAGAGAGAGAGAGAGAGAGAGAGAGAGAGAGAGAGAGAGAGAGAGACAGACAGACAAAGACAGAGGGAGAGAGATAGGGAGAAAGAGAAAAGGAGAGAGAGAGAAAGAGAGATACGACACTACACTAGACACCAACACAGGAGAGACAGGGGACAAACAACAATACCCAAAGCGGGACTCGAACCAACAACGCCTCTATATCCAGGGGGTGTTGCTTGAACCCGCGACCCTTCGGACCGAAGCGCTGTGTTGCTCTTATCCACCTTGACACGCTCTCAGCCACCTCGGCCATCCAGGTCGGCAAATATAACATATAAGATGTTATTATGATAATGAAGTTTTAATTCGTCGATAACAAGAAAACAAGGAAGTAGCAAACAGTCGTCAGCAAGATAAGTAATGCACGTATTTATAATACAAGGTTTGAATGCAACTATGGGTACATTGGTGAAACGTGAATTACTGAACTCTCTTTTCGGCGTTTATATGAATTCTTACTACTTAATTCATTCTATTGCTGATAATTAAACTTAATGTTCTAATAATCACTTTTTCATGTAACTATTTCTATCAAGCTATATATATACATATATAGTACGTAGGCCGATGTAGACTGCTTAGGTGACGACGGGGATGAAAAAACTTTAACTTCACTGTCAATTTCCATTTTGTGTATTTTATTTATTTATTTTACGTCAAAAAACAGTTAAAACTGCGTATGACGTTTTATGGGGAGAAGTTAATTGTGTGCACATTTTCAAAATTCTGTGATCCCTACACTAAGTCATATACTACTTGAATTTTGAATGAATGAGAAAAAAACTCCCATGTAATAAAATCTATTTTCAGGGACAAATAAGCAATACATTTTGGGTACTTATCCCTGTTGTCATTCGGAATAATACTTCCTGCCGCGGAACGTGGAACCGATAATTTGAATAACTATATTTACCACTGAATTCTACAAGACGTGCACGGATAATGAAGTTACAATGATGTCCAGAAGCAAAACAAGGAGCCATCTCAGCATTTGCTCAATGGATCAGGGAAACTGGACGAAAAACCCGATCGAGATGGGGATCATTGACCCAGAAGCTGCGATACAATACTTGTTACATATTGTTTAGAATTATAAAGTCCAATGGTAAATAATACATTAAATATCACTGTTAAAATTAATGTTATTTTCCTTGTGATGCTCAGTATAGTCTCTAATTGTATAGAAACAGTTATGCAGCAGAAACTATTTCACTTTAGATTTAAATTTTTCTATCGAATTTAATGTCATCTGGCAAAGTGTGTTAAAATAATATACATGTATTGTATGTGAATTTTCTGTAATGAGCTGTTGATATGAATATGATTTCTACTCGAGTGTTATAGTAATAGACATCGGCATTTTCTGAAAATATATTCCCGCCCTTAAGCTAGTCATTTTTGACAAAAAAACACTTATTCGTACATCAACAGACAAGGTAATTGTAAAATTCCTAGATTAATGAAGAGAGGCTAACAAGAATCACGTGGGTGGGATTTGGTTATTATTCGTACAATTCTTTTTTGTAATCTAAAAGTCTGGGCGCTATAAGATGTATTTCCCCAGAATATTATGCCATATCTCAGGCGGGAATGAACATTCGCGAAATATACACAACGAGCTGTATGAAGGCTGACTGAATTTGAAAGAATTCTGAACGCGTAGCATAATGAACTTAATTTTGTGTTCAATTCATTTAAATGGACGTTCCATTTAAGGTTTGACTGAATTGAGAGACCTAAAAAGTTTGTTGCCTTAACATCAGTCAATGGTACACCGTTCATTTTCAATGGAGCACAGCATTGTTTATTTGAACTGGAAAACTGCATTAAAACCGTTTTCTTTTCGTTTACTATTAATTTGTTATTTCGGAACCAATTTGAAACTTCTGATATTGTACTATTTACGGTTTCTTTATTGCAAAGGATGTTCGTATCATCCGCAAAGAGAACTGTTTTTCCGTTTCGAATCGTCGAGGGCATATCGGTTAGGTAAAGTATGAACAGAATAGGGCATAAAATCGATCCTTGAGTAACTCCAAGTGGAATGGGCAAAGAGTCGGAAAAGTGCGTACGTAATGTTCTATCATTCCAGTAAGGTATTTCCACTCTCTGAGATCGTTGTTTAAGGTACGAACATAAACAATCTAAAGCAATACCACGGATAGTGTAAAATTAGAGCAAGCAAGTATAATAGGCAGAATTGAGCTAGGTGCCTGCGAAATGATACATTTTGTAATATCTTATTCCTATTAAATTTTGAGTTTGAAAGAATTACCAAGATATGTCTTATCATACATTTTTAGCCGTTTCTTCATTGTACAAGGACATTTCCAAAAAGACAGGGGATTAATAAAATTGTATCTGTATCTGAAGTGAAATTATTTATTATATATGATTATTTTAACTAAGTTAAATTGCATACTTGCTAATGAAAATGCCAAAGATCTAATATTGAGATATTTCCGGAGTCTTTTGCATGGTAGAATAAATCTACTATTAGAAAGGCTACTTTTTTTAGTTATGTAAGTTATCAGAACTTAAGAAAGAAACCAGCATTCTTCTTTACATTTCACCTGATAGTATTTGATGTACTCGAATACGATCAAACAAAAGACTGCATTCAAAGAATCAAGATGTATGACATAATCATACTACGACCCAAGGCCTGTGACAGTGGGACGCATTCAGCTTGTTTTAAGCAACCAGCTAGAGATACATATCTCTAATTCGTTGGTTTTAAGTTTAAATCTGCAATATGACGTCTGAAACCATTTTCAGTCATGTCAGCCAACTTATGGAACTATTATAATGCCGGCTAAAATCTCATACTCAGCGCATCCTTGCTTATGACACAGCTAGCGACATGCGACAGCAAGGCTCAGAAGAAGAGTCCGCCGTCATAAAATATTTGTTATTCACATATTACATTATGAAACTGTAGATTTTTTAAATATTTCTAGTTAGAAAAGAACAGCTGTACTCCAAGTGCTAAACTACGTTATTGCAGTAACAGTGAAGACTGTTTTTATTAAAATATTTAATTTATTGCAATGTTCTACGCAGACATTTTATTTTTTGTTCTTGAGCTGTGTGCGTGCTACTTTTTTGAAAAGCATTTTGTGTGGTTTTGTTCAAAAGCATTTTTGCTGCTACAGGACACCAATCTAATTATATTGTTTAAGTTCTATTCCTGATACGAGCCAGTCAGCAACAAACATCATAAAAGTACGTTTAGTTTGCGGATTTGCAGAACTCCTCAGTGCTTGTAGATGAGAATTAAAAAAATTGAAATCAACAAAACAACCACCAAATATCATCTCAAATTGTGATGGATATAACTATAATTTATTTACAATATTTACATAAATGCAAATAGCATTAGATCCACCCAAAGAAACATTGCAAGAAAAGAAGAAAAATGTAGAGTTGTGTCTGTTTTAGTTTCATATAAAATACATATTTTGGATTTCTACATTAGGACACGTTTTTACGCATAATGTTTTATTCTTTGCAACAAACCGTATCTGTTCTTTGTTCTCCAACACCTGTCTGATGTTTTGTATATTTTTCGCCAAAAAGTACAAAGAGCTCTGTTGAGTATATTATACTTTCCATTGTTTTAGTTCCTATTAAAATGACCAAATGTAAATTCATTTATTGGTGATAACTAAAAAAAATCTTTCTCACTATTGTTCCTTTTCTGCACGTGATTCATAAGTTAAAATAAAGGATAGAAGGATTTGGAGGAATTTCAGGAACATAGTTAATTGTAATTGAATAATGGGAAAATATGAATGCGTGAAAAAGAACTAAAATATTCTTCATAGAGCTTGATAGAGAAAAGTAACTTTGGTAAAAAAGATAAAAAATCAAATGAGTCTGAGAATAATTGAAAAAATATTATATATTAACACGTATAATTAAAACCAATATTAAGATCAGGGTATAGCTCATATAATGAGATGCATAATGAGATTTTCCTAGAAAACTTCACTGATCAAAACAAAAATCATACACGTACTGTGAACAGATAGACCGCGAGAGTGACTTCTGAGGATTATGAAGCGACAATAAAACAGTAAACATTAGAGAATAATGAGGAAATGGAGCATACTTAGAGAGAGAACATAATGAGACGAAGTTGTTAAACTATATGGTTAAAGGAAGTTATAAAGCTGGTAGTTATAATACTTTGCTTTAAGTTCTCGGTTGTTTTACACTACAAATTATTAATTATTTTACTAAATTCAGGCGCAATCCAGAGAAAATTATTTGGTTAAAAATGGATTTTAAAATATTCGCCCTAGTGTCTTTATTAATAGTGGAATATGAGGCACTGAGGGGGTATAGCTCAGTGGTAGAGCATTCGACTGCAGATCGAGAGGTCCCCGGTTCAAACCCGGGTGCCCCCTTCCTGTTTTTGTTTATAAAATCTTCAGCCATTAAATGGAGCTGTCTGGCTACTACATTGGTTAACTATTTTATGTAATGAAATATGAAAAAATGATCAGTTAATTACTACAATGAACTGAGATGGTACTTCAAATAGAAAACGTCGTCGCCTTGAACACACTAATGGTCTATAAATAAAAATGTAAACGATATTTCAGAATAACGATACATAATACCCAGTAACTTCCGTTAATTTCAGGGAATTTATTTTCCATAATACTTTCCTTGGTTTTATGATTTTTTAAATATGTTTCTAATTGCATTTTGAAAATGATACGAAGCATCTCGATGAAAATGATACGAAGCAGAATGTTTGGGTGAATATATTTTATTTTCTGAAAATGGTAATTATACAATGTTCGCAAATTAGTATTCCTTTGCGTAAATGGTAAATGACAGTAATGAAGCACCCCAATTACTAATTTGGATGATAAATATTTTCTCTATACGTTAAACCTGCCATACATATTTAAAACGTAATTTTTAAAATTGTGCTTTAAAGAGAAAGGTATCCATGCTATCGAATACATGGTAATCGGGCAATCTCATCGTCACTTACATTTCGGAGCGTGTGAGGAGTCATTTGATGCGTCTTGGCCACTGGTGAGGAATTGACTATTTTTTCGAATCCTTCCTGAACATTCTAAGATAATTCTAAAAGATGTGTATTTGAGAGGTTTGAAAGTCCAAATAGCAATTTTGGAGTTTTTGAGGCATCTACAGTGCATACTCTATTTTTTTCAGCGAATCGAACGACAATAGTGTTAATAGGATCTATCCGGAACATTTTAGAAAAACTCTAGAAAAGGTATTTTTGGAGGCTTTTAAGGAACGTACAGTGATGAAATTTTACAGCGTTATAAATACCTGCTTTCCGGCATAACATGAATCGTTAACATTTGATTAATCAGATTAATGGTAAACAAACCTAATTTTGTAATGAAATGTGTAACACTAGGGCCGAGGGTGGGCAATTCAAGTAATTTATTAAGTATTATTTTTAAGTTTTTTTTCATCATGAACTTGCACAGTTCAGATAATTTACTTTTTATTACAATTTTTTTAAGTAATGATATCCACCACAGATGCCGCGCTAGGCTAGGTACTAATTTATTGCAACAAATAATGAAATAAAGGGAGAGAACTATCTAGTTATAGCTTGATTATTACTTTACAGCTCAGGAGAAATGGTTTTGCTTACAAACGACCTACACCCTGTTTTGCTTCTTCGAAGAAACGCGGGATTCGTTAACGCATGCCTTTCTCCATGCCGCGATGAATGGTGGCGCAAGCCTTTGACATTGACGAGCGCGAGGTCCGGTGCGAGTTTCCTGTCGCAATTGTGTTTGTTTGCGTGCTTTACTTTCGCTGCGCTGTCACCCTTGCGTCGCCAGAGGCGCTCCTGGGCGAGCGTGCTGTGTTTGGTCGCGGATGATGCGCACTCGTGTTCGCGCTTTAGGAGGCGTCAAATACATCGGGAGGAGGAGGGCGCGAGCAGTGTCGTTTTGATCGCTTCAGAAATCGCCTCGCGCCTTCCACTGTACGCGTAATCGGAGCGGGAGTTTGTACCTGCTCTGCAGCAGAAAGTTGCAAATGGCAGGCGAAGTGGCCCTCTATGCTTGCAGCTATGGCGAATGGTTTTTGCGAACGTAGAGGCGAGTCGAACTGTTTAGGGTTCAATGTACGTACCTTAGAATTTCGTTCGTTGTGTTGAATGAAACTGTGTTTTGGTCTTATACTTAGAGTTAATGCTTTGTATATCTGTTTAAAAGAAGTAATTACGTGTGATATTTAAGAAGAAACGTTATTTGTGATTATTAGTCCTATGAAATCTTAGCCCCGGTTATTAAGAAATTATTTTATAGTAAAAAATACATATCTTTTGTTCGTATTTGATTCCACTTAAAAGTTAGTGAACTTAGAATTGTGTTGTTCATTCATTTTCCGATATATGTAAGTCTTTTCTCCTGACTACATAATAACGAAACCACAGGGGAAGGTTTCAGAATGTGAAATTACATATTCGTGTACCAAAAAGATGTTTTAGAGAAAGGTAAATGAAAGCTACAGTGTGCAAGTTCAGGGTTTTTGCGAAGGTTGCAATTTATTCATAATCTGATGCATGGCATAAAAAGAAATAGAAAGTCAGTTTCAAGGCGAGTAGGTGAACAGACCCAGGGCTTGATAAAAGTTGGTCCAGGTGTTGCGAAAGTTCTTGTACGACTGGTGTGCTGAATGCAATATTATAGTACATCAAAATCTAAAGGGTCTGATATGTTTCTAACATATTTTTCTTTTTTTATGACGCAACCAGTCATACGCGGAGCTATTCTAGTTTTCATAAGCTGTCATATCACATCTCTAATTTAGATTGCAATGAACATGCTATCATTTATTTGATAATGCCAAAAAAATTGTTCCGTTATATTAACGAAAAATAAGATGAAAGGGATAAATGTATTCTTTAAAAAAATGTGTTGGAACTGTAACTTACGAATTTTTTATTTCATGACAAATAATGACATTCAGGTACAAACGTGCTTTATCCGAATAAATTTATCTCTTTTTAAGTTAAGATAGTTTCATTACTGATTCTGTATCATAAACAAGGACGATTACTGATTTATTTCTTAGATATGGTTCAAGGATGACATTTTAATTGCATTTTATTAAATCAATTATAGTGCAGGTGCAGAATTCGGTAGAAATCATAAAAGTATGCGTATCAAATTAGGTCCGGTGAAAATTGCAAAGTTAAACAAAGGGATTTATAGTATGTCATACTTCAGGACTATGAGGGGTTCTCCTGTGGTTCTCAATCAAGTGCCACAAACTACATCAAAATGGATGCGTAAATTGCCTGTTCGTATTAACTAGGTATCCCAAAGCATGTATTTATTTTGTAGGTAGTTACAATCCTAGCATCATAATTCTATTCTATGTGATTACTATGTGAGTTTTCTCGCTGCACTGGCTTGCACTCCTCCAATTTTTTTCATGGTATCAATATAAAGAAGAATGATCTGTATAGTGTATAATAGTATTTCTAAAATACCGTTTATTAGATATCTTAATTCAATTTTGCTTACTAATCATCAAAACTTTCAATCTAGGAAAGTCGTAGTTAATGTGGGATTTGACGTAGCCCCTTTGGCTCTCCTTAAAACAGAATTTAAAAGCGTACTTTTGAATGAAACATCAAGAAGAGAGAGAAAATCCCCAAGGTGCGGATTAGGTTATAGACGACCAAAGAAATTTCCTATTAAGTACATTTTAATTTATTATAGTAGTTCAATTAAATTGTAACTGGAAGCCAAATTTCAAAATAAGTTCCTACCTACCTCTTTATGCAAATGTTCATACGAATCTATCCAATTTTCGGCAATACGCATCGCAGTTACGTATTATGGATTGCAGTGCACCGATGTCGCTGGAGCAGGCAGGCAGGACATGGTCGCAAGGGGGCCGGGTTGGGCACAGGGGTGGATGGACGAGCGAGGCGGAGCGGAGAAGATGATACGTGACGAGGATTGTGGGGGCAGGACAGAGCGGGGCTGGGCAGGGATGTAAATGAATTCCTTCCATTTCACCCTGGTCGCACGGCGTCAACGACGGAGCGCCCTCGCGAGCTGAGAGAAGGGGAGCATAGAAGCGCAGGAGCTGCACCTGTGTGCAACGTTCTCAGATGGGGCCGGCGGGCAGGGAAGTCCAGAAGGGGGGGGGGGAGGAACTGCGACAACTTGTCCCAGACTCTCACTTAATCGGGGCCTGAACATTTTTTTATTGACAAGAAATGAAAAATACATTTAACTCTAATCCAAATTTAACGCTCCAAGTTATTTATGTAGCATGGAAAAAGAATTGTTTTTAAATTGGGAGAGGATGCATATTTTTATTTGAAATAAGGGTCCCTCTTGGATCCACTGCCCCAGGACTCTGGTTTTCTCTGGGTGGGCCCCTAGGGGTAGCTGATTGTTTCATTACCTGTCAACTCTGTATTATTAGTTTCTGTTTCTCTATGGTTTGGTCTCTATACACAACAGCTACCGTTCTTTGCTACATACAAGGGAAAAAATTAAAGGAAAAAATCGAGGCCTTATTTAAGAAATCATTTGTTTAAAATTTTAAAAAATTGGTTCACGCAAAACGTTTTTAACAAAATGACACAAAAACTACACTTCTTTTTGAAAAATTGAACAGGGCTTTATTTGAAGACCTTTTTTTGAAAATTTGTTTTTTCTTTAAGGAAAAAAATCTTTCTTCATTATGGCAGTTGTAGAAAGTTAGCGGAAAACATTTCAACTTTTCAATTTTCAAAAATCATGAAGTATGACGAAAATGCGACATAAGCCATTTCCTTATGCATCTTTTGCTCTATCAGAAGAAAAGAAATGAAAGAAAAAAAATTGGAAAATTTTTTTGGAAATTGAAAAAGAAAAAAAATTGAGAAAATTTTGAAACTGATTTTGGGACTTGATGTAAAGTACCCTCCAAAATTTCAAATTCAAGGGGCCGCAAGATCAGGCAGGTAAATTTCAAAAAATCTATTTTGGTGAAAATCGTACTAACGGTTTAGCCGTTAGACTTGTCCACAGACAGACACGGACAGACGTTTTTCCACAATTCAATTTTTCACTATCAAGGACCCTCCAAACGTGGCTACACAACGTGCTAGAGGAAGTAGTTTACTACATACAGAAACAAGATTTATGTTTTCGTTACCAGGGCCCGGCAATAAGAATGTTTCTGACGAAAATTCGCCGTTTTACGGCGCACGATTACAATTCTCTCTTTCTTCGAAGTAAGAGCGTGAAAGTAAACTAGTTGTGCTAAAACAGCACGTACTTTCTCGCCATTAGTAACGGTTATGTAATATTATTTACACCCCAATATCTCTGAATTAACATATCTCAGTCATGGTTTTTTGTAAAACACATTAGAAATCTTAGAAAATTTGTTGTAAAAATTAATTTCAAGCAATAGATTTTTTATTCAAAACTTTAAATGAAAATATATTTGGAGCATTAAATTTATTGTTTAGTGTATTCACGAAGATATCCGATGTGATTTTAGCCTTACAATATTCTTCGTAAGCAGTATGCCAGAAAGTAAAATAATTAAAAGTTGATAAATAATGTGATACTGATTGCGTTGGCAAACAAAAGAAAATAGATCGAAAAATATATAATTGTAATTATTAAACACTATGGAATTGTAATATTCTATAAATATATAAAAGTATTAGCTTATATTATCGTGAACGAAAGGCAGCAGTTATTATCGCCGTCTGTTCTAAGTGCGAAGTTACAATAATGGGTTACAACAACCGACAATGACCGCTCATATATTCATTTTCACATTTAATATAGAGGATGCAATTTAAAATGAAAAAATAAATATAATGAATGTATTAAATAATAATAATAATAATAATAATAATAATAATAATAATAATAATAATAAACGGAAATATGAAATAATATACAAATTCTAACTTACGTAGCATTCAACTGCCTCAAAACATTTCCAAAATTACGATCACGAAGCGTAGGATTTTCAGAGCGGGCGACTAAGTTTGATACCCAATTACTAAAAACAATACTCATATTTTCGAAAAATTCAACATGACTTTATTTGAAGATCTGTTTTTGATGAACACATTTCATTTAGAAAAAAATCGTATCTTCTTAATTACAATTGTAGGAAGACGCCGAAAAAAATTTGATTTATTTCAATTTTCAAAAAATGAGAATTTTCAACCAACAAGAGACCTATACCATTTTTTTAAAAGTCCTTCAGTCTATCCAACAAAAAAATTAAATCAAAATCGATTACATTACATTCTTTTGAAAATGTCCGAGGGATTTCATGTTTCCCCCTAAAATTAAAATACCGATTTCAAATTCAAGGGGCAGTCAGATCGGTTGGGGAATGTACATTTTGAAGAAAATCGGCTGAACGGTTTAGCCGCTAGCGTTGTTCAAAGACGGACAGACAGACGGTCAGACGTTTTGCCGACAATCGCTGTTTCAGGATCAAGGACCCACCAATTAGGGATTCTGGCTACACTATGCGTTAGAGGATTTTTTTCTAAGTTTAGCAACTGGCTTTATCCACTTTTTCCTTCCCAGGGCTGTATAAAAAGAGTTTTTCGGCCGAAAAGTCGCCGTTTTTTGCGAAGCATTACATAACTTTTGAAGTTCCTTCTCAAGCGCGCGAAAGTAAAATCAGAGGTTCTGTGCAATTTTTTTAAACAAACGTTTTTACGTTATTTATGCTTGAAATTAATACAAGAAAACAACACTTTCTTAAAAATGGTTCCAAATTTTGCTTTACATTTTTTTCATGGTTACTGCTTAAGCAATAGGTGAGAAAATAAAAAGTATCATATTCTTCACATAATATTATACAATGTACAAATTCAGTCGCATCAGGCTATAGTGAACGTCTGAGGTCTAGCAGTTGTGGTTCACTATATCAAATGTTCACTATAACCGATGTGCAGTATATCTGATGTCAAAATTAAATAGAATTTCTCCAAGACGATTGTTTTTATTAATATAGAGATACAGCGAAATTCATTTACAGCACGAACTGAAAATTTCAATAGCTTTATTTGTCCTTAAAAAATCTATTCTATTCAATTGTTTGCTGTATACAATTTTCGTTAGTAATTTCTCTAGATCTTGCTCCAGAGTTCGTGCCTTCAGTGCCTAGGTATCGTAAAGCAGTCTTGACACCCTTCACTGCCTCTGACACTGTTGGAATACTATCTTATCCTCTGAAGGCCCTTTCACTCGCCCAATAACATAAAGATGCTCTCGGCAGCCGCAACGGCATGACGAAACTAATGAAACTGATCGCTTTTCCGCGGGGCACGGCGGATATTGCCATGTCGCTGTCGCATGCTTCCTGTCGTCTACGTTCAACTCAATGCGCTTTGTCCTGCGGAATATCAAGTAACACAAATCTTGTAACTGAAACTATTAAAAATGCCGATGTTTGTAAACACGGATGTTAAAAAATGGCGCAAGTCTCATATTCGTTGAATTCCCGGAACTTTCGAAAATTACGTTTTTGGAACAATTGGATGAGGCAATTAGATTTTTGAACGTCGGCACAAAGTACTAAGGCGGATCGATATCGTGGTGTAGCGAAAATAAAGCGCTTGGAGAGTTTACTCGATGGGCCGGAGTTTGAGTCTCGGTGCGGAAAAAAATTGCTGATAGGAAACACTTTTGCTGGTTCAAGTAGTATAATGTTGCGAATAATGCTAGAACGTATGTGCTGTTGTAGTGTAACTAGTTTGAAAATATGAATAGACATCGCAAAATTTCAATTTTGTAGCTTTGAAATGTTAACTTTCTGCAATTGTTGAAAATACAGTCTCCGGATATGAGAATAGCACAAATTTTTATACTGGTCTTTGATACAAAAGAGAAGAAATTTTAAAGAAAACTAGTAGTGCTTAAACCAGCACGTACTATTTAGCCTATTTTTACGCAAACATTACGCGAAAATTAGTCAAATTTTCGAAAAATTGTTCTTGACCTTTTTTCGAAATCTATCTTTAAGGAACAGATTTCATTAAGGAAAAATCTCTATCTTCGTAATCGTAGTCGTAGGAAGACGCTAAAAACATTTTGAACTTTTGTAATTTTCGAAAAATCAGAGTTTCAACGAACACGAGACTTACGCCATTCTCTTAAACGTCCTTTACACTATCCAACAAGAAAAGTTAATGAAAAGCAAAGCCATTTTTTGAAAATTTTGAAAATGTTCCAAGGGCTTCATGTAAAGTACCCCCAAAAGTTGAAATATCGATTTCAAATTCAAGGGGCTACGACATCACCCAGATCGATTGGGGAATATCAATTTTGCAAAATATCGGATGAATGGTTTTGCTACTAGCGTTGTTCACAGACGGACGGACAGACCGACGTTTTGCCGTCAGTCGATTTTTCGACATCAAGGACCCACAAAACATGGATTCTGGTTACAAGACATGTGAGAGGATATTTTTTCTAAATTTAGCAACTGGATTTATCCCCCTTTTTCGTTACCAGAGCCTTGTAATAAGAGGTTTTCTGATGAAAATTCGCCGGAGTATTACAGAACTTTCTCTCTACTCTGTAGCAAGAAAGTAAACATTGGCGCGGTTTTTGAGAAAATAATTGTTTAAAAATTGTCTATATTTCACGTAAAATTACGCGATTATTTTAATTGAACATTACCATCTTTCAAGATCTATCTTTAGAGAACATATTTCTTCAACATTGTCGTTGTAGGAAGACGACGACAATTTTTTTGAACTTTTGCAATGTTCGAAAATCCAGGGATTTCAACGAAAAAGAGACCAGAACTATTCTTTTAAGAGTCATTTAGGCTTTCCAAGGACTAAGTTTAATAAGGTTAAAATATTGGAGCAATTTTTGAGAACATTTTTAAAGTGTAGTTGAGACTACATGTGAAGTAGATCCAAAAAATCAAAGTATCCTTTCAAACTCGTAGGTTTCCTCCTTGATTTCCTTTAAATTGTTCAGAGAATATCAATTTTGGAGAAAATGATCTTATCAGTTTAAGCGCTAGGGTAGGCAGACGGGCATGCAGACGGGCGGAAGTGCGAACAGACGGACACACAGACGTTTTATCGTCAATCAATTTTTCGGTGTCAAGGTCCAACAAAATGTGGTCTTGGCACATAGGCGGCCAAAATTAATTCAAATTTTGCGCCGTACTTGCTCTCTCCAAAAAAGCTATTTTACAGCCTCAATATGTGGATACTGACATAACATGTAAGATGAAGTAATTTCATATTATTGGAACAAGATTTATCCAATTTTCGTTGCCATGGCCCAGAAATAAAAACTTTGCAAATGTTTGAAAATTGTTCACCGTTCTCCTACAATAAAATAATTAAAGATAAATATTTTTCTATTATGAGGTATTTTGTTTAAAGAAAGATTTGAAATAAGGTCATGCACCTTCTGAAAATATGAGTAGTTTTCACGTAATTCTCGCCACACGTAATATTCCTTTTCATAATGCTTTCGTTTTATAACTAAATAACCTTTCCTAATATTCCTTTTCATAACTGTTACACACACTGTTTCGTAATACTATCCTGTTATGTACTCTGATGAGACACAAGTCCTCAACGCTGGGATACCTCGTATCGAATCTTCCTTTGCCCGGCAAAGTGCAGCAACTCGAAGTGTCATGGTCTCAACAAGTCGTTGGAAGTTCTCTGCAGAAATAATGAACCATGTTGCCTCTACAGTCGTTCATAATTGTGAAAGTGTCTTCTGTGCAGGATTTTGTGCACGAACTGACCTCTCGATTATGTTCAGTAATTGTTTGGTGGGATTCATTCATGTAGGGCGATCTCGGTGCCCAAATCATTCACTACAATTGTTCAAAATGTTCTACAAACAAATCGCGAACAATTGTAGTTTGGTGGCATGACGCTTTGTCATTCATAAAAATTCCATTGTTGTTTGTGAACGTCAAGTCCATAAATAGCTGCAAATGGTCTTCAAATAGCTGAACATAACCATTTCCAGACAGTGATCCGTTCACTTGGATAGGAAGTCAGAGTCAGTTTCGAGAAATAAAATGTCAAGTAGTTGTGAACAATTTAGAGCCTCTTTTTAGAAAATTCTGAAAATGTTGAGGCTTTACGTAGACCCCCCAAAATCAAACTTTGCATTTCGAATTTGCAGGGCTTCCAGTTCGGACAGATCGATGGGAGAATATCAATTTTGGAGAAAACGGTTTAGGCTCTAGCATTTCACACAGACGGACGAGTGGACAGACACGTTTTGCTATCAATCAATTTTTCAGTATCAGGAATTCACAAAATATGGGATTCTGTGTACTCAGCGTGTTAAAGAAAGTAATTTACGATACACGGTAACAAGATTTATCCACTTTTTCTGTTTCTGTCAAAAAATTGTCGTTCTTTGCCCCAGCATTAAAGTAATTTCTTTATACTACGTAAGATGTATACGAGAAAGTAAAAATTGGAAGCTGACAAAAATGAACATTTGTGTTGTCTAACAATGGGTTGGCTAACACTCTCGGTGTAAAAAAGCGGTCATATATTGTTAGGCAAAAAAATGAAGATCAACTTTTAAACCACAAAGTGGTAAGAGAAGGATGAAATTTACGGAGGAACATCAGGGCTTCATGGTTCCAAACACTGAGAAAATTCAATACATACATTGAATAATCAGAAATGAACATTTGAAAAAAATCAACAAATTACTGTTTCAGCAGAATATTTGGATAGTTTGATGTATACGCTCAAATATATTCGAACAGGTCCCAAACAAATGTATCGTGTGGATCGAAGTTTACGAGTTGCAACTCATAAATTATCAAGTGATCCCCATTTTAAACATGGTCGGAACAAGTTTCAACTTATTTCAAGGAAGAAAGGACTATCAAAAAATATTCTAGGTGCATCGATATATCAGCAGGGAGCTGCGGGGCTATGTCCATGTCATAAGTTCATGTTTTGTGGGACTGAATTACTATCTAATTAGAAGAGGCGCTTTTAGGAAGGAGGAAGCTAAAGAATTTGTGCACCAATCATTTCATTTCATTTACTTTTTATTGGCCTTGAATTACTTAGATCAGTACAATGGTACTTTTACATAAGAATTTTGATGGCTTAAATTAAACCTTAAAAATTAACTTAATTCTAAAAACTAGCTACATAGGGTAAGGGAGCTCATGAAGCGCCTTACTTGTTATCGAACTCTGACTGCATATTTAAGAAAGCTTGGAATGGGAACCTGTTTTTAACTCTGGTACGGGAATCAGGGATTTGGGCGAGGTTGAAGTGGGATAGGTGGTCGTTTTGGTTGATGTAAGAGTAGAATTTTTTGGATATCTTGGTAATGAACGGGTTAATATACGGAATATTTAGTTCTTTGTGCAACTGATGATTTGAAACGAACCATGGGGCTTGAGTGATTGCTCTGAGGTATTTATTTTGAACTATTTGGATTTTGTTTAAATTGGTTCTTGAGGCACTTAACCAGATGGGACACGCATAGGTCATAATAGGACGTATGTAATTCTTGTACAGGGCTATTGCGTTGTTTAGAGAGAGTTTGCTTTTGTGATTGATGAGTGGTTTTAGTTGAAGAATCTTTACTTTTGCTTGGTGTGTTTTTGCATTAATATGGTCTTTCCAGAGGAGCTTAGTATCCAGATTTAATCCTAGATATTTGATGTTTTGATTACGTGGCGTCCAGGGAATTGGTGAGTTATTAATTTGCAGGGGGAGGGGTGAACATTTGTCTGAGTGTGAAAATTTTTGCGTTAGATTTTACGGCATTGAGTTTGAGTTTCCATTTTGAAGCCCATTCATCTATTTTGTCAAGATGTCTTTGAATCTTATTTCTTATGATGTTGCATGAATAACTGGACCCGTATATGATGGTGTCATCTGCGAATTGCCCGATGTTTGTGTTGGGTGCTACTGGGATGTCAGCTACATAGATATTAAAAAGGATGGGAGATAACGGAGAACCTTGGGGAAGGCTTGCTTGTATGTTTCTGGGGTTTGAAGTGTGATTATCTATTGTGACCGCAAAGGTTCTGTCTGATAGAAAACTAGATATTGTGTTGAGTAGATATACTGGGGTGCCTATAGATTTTAATTTGTGAACGAGACCAATGTGCCAGACTCTGTCGAAGGCCTGTGTTAGATCTAGACATGTGACGATTGTGTGGTGCTTTTTCTGGAAGGCTTCTTGAATATATTCATTGATCCTTAGTAACTGATGCGAGGTTGAGATGGAATTGGTGAATCCAAATTGATGGAGGGGAATAGCCTTAGTATTATTAGTGTAATGTTTTAATCTTTTAAGGATAATTTTATCTAGTAATTTAGCTAGTGTGGGTAGGAGACTGATCGGTCTGTAACTTTCCGGATTGTTAAGATTTTTGTTGGGTTTGGGTATCGGAATGATGATAGAGTACTTCCAGTTTAGTGGATAGTAGCCTAATCTGAAAATTGAATTGTAAATATTGTTTAAGAAAGCTATAGTGTTTTCTAGGAGATTTTTGAGGATGATGTTAGAAATTTTGTCATGTCCCGGGGCCTTTTTATTTGGTAGCAACCTAATCAGGGCCTTGATTTCTTGAGGGGTGGAAAATTTGATTCTGTTCGGAACATTAAAATTGGGTGCGAGGGCTGATTGTTTTATAGAGTTGTGGTCGAGCTGATTGAGAGCCGAGTGCGATGATAACGATTGAGCAAAGTGATCTGCTAATATTTCGGCTTTTGCTAACGGGACGTAACACTTGCCTGTGGGCGAATTTAATGGAGGTATGATTGTTCGTTTCTTTAGAATTCGTTTGGTAAATTGCCAGAGTGAATTATTATGAGTGTTTAATGACTGGATCATGTTATCGTACGAAGTGTGGTAATAGTTCTTAATAGCTTTTTTGGAAATATTCGTCAATGTATTTAGTTCTTTTTTAATTAAGGGACTTTTGGTTTTAATCCAAAGTCTTCTGGTTCTGTTTCTTGTTTCGATTATGTTTAAAATGCATTTCGGTAGATCGTTGCAGGTTTTTTTGTATTTAGCCGGCGGGTTTTCTTTTATTATTGAACTGATTGTGTTTGAAATTAAGTTGTTTAGTACGATTATCGATTGTTCTATTTCTATTTTTTTGTTTAGAATTTTAAATTTTGGCATAGACTTGCTTAGTATGGTTTTGAAGGTTTTCCAATTGATATTTTTTGTATTTAAAGTATGTGAGGGTGAGTGAGAAGCTGGGAGTTGCTGTGTCGAGATTATTACGGGGAGATGGTCCGAGTCGAGTTCCCAAAGCGTGTTTGTGAAAAATTTAATTTGAGAGTTGCATATTGCTATGTCGAGGATATCCGGAAGCTTATTTATGTCCTTCGGGATGTGCGTTGCTTCGACTGGTGCTATTATTTGCAAATTAAGATCCGAGATGGTTTTTTGAAGAAACCTACCGGCTGGATTGGAAGTTCTACAGCCCCAGGATGTGTTTTTAGCGTTGAAGTCACCTAATATAATAGTGGGGACTGATTGGTTAATTAAATCGATGAAATTTGTTGTATGAAGCTTTATTTTAGGTGGCTTATATAGAGCTATTAGAGTGTGAATTTGATTGTTTATTGGTAGGTTTATCGCTGTGCACTCGAGACCTGGGCTGGGAGGCAGGTTCGTTTTGATATATGGGATCGAATTATGTATTAGGAGTAGTACACCTCCGCCTGTAGTTGACAGTCTATCCTGTCTTTGTGTGCTGTATCCGGATATTTTAAAGCTGTCTTTAGGATTTAGATGCGTTTCGGTGATTGCAGCTATTTTTACATTGTTGGCTCTTAAAAAATAGAATAGTTCAGTTTTCTTGTTTGAGATTCCATTGGCATTCCAATTCATGAGGACAAAGTTATTGTTGTGTTGGTGCATTACCAAAGTTATTGATCAACGCTGACGAAATTGAATTTTGAATATTACTGATTAAAGAGGGGATGATTGAATTTAGTAAGTTAATAATAAAGCTAGAGATGGAATTTACAATTGAGTTGATGAGAGGGGAGTTGTGATTGTTTGAATTTGTAGTGTTGGGGGTGGGGGATCTACGTGTGTTTCCATTATTTTCTCGAGCAGAAGTATATCTATTGTTGGGGTTAGGAGGGGCGGGGTTGAAGTGTGCAATATTTCCTGTGAGAGGGAGAGATGGAAAGCCTTGGTTTGAGAGTGTGGGAGGAGGATCATTGGTTTCGCTAGTTTTTTTTGTTCTGGTTTGACGGCTTTTGGTTGCCGACTCTATTAAGTTCTTGTAGTAAGAACATTCTGGAGTACGTAGGTCGGCCCGATGAGCGCCCTTACACAGTTTGCATTTATGAGCATTCTCCTTATTCGGACAGTTAACTGAATAATGACCTTCTGCACAGTAAATGCAAGCTAGTTCGTGATTACAATTATTTTTTGTGTGCCCGAAATCAAGGCAACGCAGGCATTGAATCGGGCCCTTAGTTTTGTTCCTTTTTTCCGGCTTTACGCACAGGTTACAGATTTGTTTGGTTTGTAGAATAGATTCTATGTTCTGAGAGCCACTGAATTCCGCGGCAATCACCGGTATTGCACAATTGTTTTTGTAAAGTCTGGTGACACTTAGCAGGGAGGGGTGTTGTGATTTGAGGTCTTGGTATAGTTCCTCTTGGGTAATAGATACATGCACGTTCTTGAATATTACCGAGAATTTCTTGTTCCCCGGATCTTTGTATGAATGAAAGTTCCTTTTTGTTTTGATGAGGTATTTTATGGCTGTTCTAAAGTCTGCAACGGTTGTAAACTTAATTTTAAGTTTGTTGTCGTTGTAATCAGAGGTGAATTGTGGAGTTATGTTATTTTTTATTTCCCTATTAAACTCAGCTACATTTGAGACGAATTTCACATAAATTGGGGGATTTTCACATTTTCCGAGTTTTCCGGGTGGTTGGCATCGACAAACGAAAACCTATTGTCACGGTCCTCCATATTTTCAAGGGGTCCGAATGGGTTGTCAACTGGTACTGAATATTGGTAATCAGCGTCTTTGGTGGGCTTTTTAAGAGGTTGTTCTGTTTGGTTACAGTCTGCATGACCTCTCTTACCGAAGTTTCCGTTTACAAACACAAATTCACTTTCACTGGGAGACACGTTCACTGCGCCATTGCACGGAGGTTGGTTACTAACCTGATGGGGGCCACCTGTGGCCAAGTCAAGGTATGAAACGTTTGTACCGACTATGCTGCTGCCGTGAAACTGCACGTTGGGATGGCTGTTATGGTGTTGGAGTCCCATGCTGTCGATGCCGGGGGGTAGGTTTTGAAGTTGATGAGTGGAGTTTACCTCCATGGCGCTCTCTGGGTTGTAGAGAAGTGCCATTGATTCTGCTACGGCTTGGCCGAGGCCAAGGCCTGCCGAAGTGACTTCACTGTTTATGTTTTAGGTACTAACACTTGAAGAAAAGAATTATGACTAAATCACTATAGAAAGTACTGAACTAGTTAAGAAGCACTGTTAATACGTAACACACTGCCAGACTGGAAGACCGCGAGAGTAGAGAGTGAAAACACAGCTCGACACTGGCAGAATTTCCGTTAGCCGCGCTGCTCGGAGCTCCACTGGGGACGACTGTTCCCGACCGAGGCTCGATGCG
Organism: Teleogryllus occipitalis; assembly: GCA_011170035.1. Lineage (NCBI taxonomy): Eukaryota > Metazoa > Arthropoda > Insecta > Orthoptera > Gryllidae > Teleogryllus > Teleogryllus occipitalis. Next base: position 259,268 of record BLKR01000446.1, read on the forward strand.
AAGTCTTGTGCACCAATATCTGCGCGTTGCATTGACCATGCTTGCTGATTAGTAGTTGTGAATGCTCTTGACACTGTGACATTGAAAAAATATTGAGTCTGAGTTTAGCCTGGAACATTTAGCTTTACCATTTGGCTTTTAGTCCTAGGCACAATTTTTAATCCTAAGAAAATGCCTGGTTTAACCTCAAGGCCGCTGTTAAAAGAGATCTGGGTGTAAAATTGCCTCAGATTTTAGCTGATGAAGACAATGGAAATATGTCACAAACTGAGTTTCGACTATGTCAGAAAATATTACAAATCAAAGTATTCAAGTGAATATGTAAGATAAGTTGCTTCTGTACAAAGAATCATTCCAGAAGTATTAAATTTAATTGATATGGTAATTACAATTATTATTATTATTATTATTATTATTATTATTATTATTATTATTATTATTATTATTATTATTATTAAATGCCAATAAATATCATTTTTTAGAATGGTTGTTTTGTACACAATGTGTCTCAAATATTTTTATTTTGATTATATTTATTTACTTTTATTTACTTATATTTAGACTTTTACTAGTTAGTTTTCGATTTGAAATTACTGAGTCTCATTCTGAAAGTGATTAGTTTCAACATGATTGCGTCTAGTCTTAATTTCATAGTATTAATTTCCAATTCGAAATTGTTTGATCACAGTTTGAAATGGAAGAGGTAACCTATCTTCCTACGCTGTCTCTTCAG